>BLKM01000417.1:1216623-1230890 GCA_013340265.1 Coptotermes formosanus | reverse complement strand
TAAAAAAAAAAAAAAAAAAAAAAAAAAAAAAAAAATTAATGAAATTAAAAAAACAAGAAGGCAGGACACTGTGATTGCGTCACGGACCATGTAGTTATGTTCGTATGTATATAAATGCAGCTGCAGGCAACATTATATTGTACTTACAGCATGGTTTTTGTGACATAATTTTTAAAATAAAAAATGAATTATATATAGCATCTGGGTCAGCGCCCCCCCCCCCCAACAGGAAAAATTCTGGATGCGCACCTGATGGAGATTGAAGTATTCTTGGCTACGAGGCCATGTCGTTTGGTAAGTAATTACCGAGTTTCGAAAGAAAATGCTGCTTCCATCTTCATGGTATATGAAATTTAAGGAGAGTAGACCGCCATTGTTTTCTTAGGCCCCAGTGAAAATTTAATATGTCGAAATATTTTCTATGAGGTTTCTGCACCCGTCTAGAGTGGCCCTGTGGCCCACCCGGCCTGCTGTACAGCGGGTACCCGGTCATTCCGGGGGGGGGGGGGTAAAGCGGCCGGGGCGTGGCTTTAACCATCCACCTCAATTTAGTGCCGAGGTTTAAGAAAGAGTAGAATTATACCTCTACTCCCACTCTGGGCCTTCATAGCATGTTACAGGGTGAAATTTGAGATCTGCACTCTTCTGGGGTGTTACGCAGCGTCGAGTGGTAATCCTTTACCGACGTTTCGGGACAACGTATATGTCCCATCTTCGAGGGTCAAGAAGTACAAGAAAAGTACTACTCTCCTTGGGCTTCTTGACCCTTGAAGATGGGACCGATACGTTGTCCCGAAATGTCGGTAAAGGATGACCCCTGAAGATGGGACCGATACGTTGTCCCGAAACGTCGGTAAAGGATGACCCCTGAAGATGGGACGGATACGTTGTCCCGAAACGTCGGCAAAGGATGACCCTTGAAGATGGGATCGATACATGATCCCGAAACGTCGGCAAAGGATGACCCTTGAAGATGGGACCGATACATGATCCCGAAACGTCGGCAAAGGATGACCCTTGAAGATGGGACCGATACATTGTCCCGAAACGTCGGTAAAGGATTACCACTCGACGCTGCGTAATACCCCAGAAGAGCGCGGATCTCATCAGCATCGCGGTGGAAGCCTGAAATCAGGGTGAAATATATCTTTATCTCTACCCTTATGTTTTTTTCTATGAAGTTGGAACAAAATTTTTATCTCTAAATACTATTTAAGTAAGTTTCAGGGGGCAGACAGTTCAGACCTTCGATCAATCCTTCGCACCGCGCAAGGCACTACACAGCCACGCTGGCAGGAACGTCCTGTATAGCACACGGCCTGGTCAGACTCGCTTCGCTAACATCACAATTTGATCACCAGCCGGGTCATTCATTAGCAGTTCAATCACAAACCAAGTACAACTCTGTTACACGATTCTTCCCTGCTTCTTGGAAACAAAGAAACGTCAGCCCACTGCTTGCTTAGCAACTGCTTGGAAACAGAAACCTTCTAAGAAGGCGTTCGGAAGTTCTCTCTGTTGGAAAATGAGTCGGGGATCGTAGTGAATCTATGCAAATAGACGGGGCCCAGCGGGGTTTCAGTGAATAGCCTACACGCGTTTTTTCCAAAATCATTTAAAAACTATCCGACCTATTTTTATTAACCTTTTAAATCCTAGCGGTAACTTTACGTACCGCCAGGTTTAACATTAAAAAATTCTACGTGGTGCCCACATTGCGTTTATGTGTTTTGTACGGATCTCAGAACAAACAGCAACTTTTGCCTTATAAAACATTAAGAGACTGGTTTTTACAACCGAAGTGGAGAGTGTTTACAGCGCGGTACGCACTGAGTCCTTATATAAAACAGATACCTTCCGTCTTTAAAGGGTTAATTATATAACAGAAGACAAGGCTGTAATTTTGTGTGTTGTTTTGTATGGGTGTGAAACTTGGTCTGTGATATAGAGAGGAACATAAGCTGAGGGTGTTTGAGAATAGGGTGCTGGGGGTGATATGTGGGCTTAAGAGGGACGAGATGAGAATCTGCTACCTGCAATTAGCCAGCTTGTTTACTGTATTCCTTCTTATTTCTTCAGGGAATTTAGATTTTTAGAAGTTTGGAACATGATTTCTCTTTAATAGTAACTCAAAAAAGGCAAATATGTTAACTTGTATTTATTTTAAAAATCCATTTTTATTTTTTTGCTTCATAGACTAAAGCTGTTGCTACGACCTTGTGTAGTTATTTGTATCAAGAACACGTCGTGAAGCCTGCATTCAACCAACGAAATATCATTTGTAAAAACCAATGGGCTAATGTAAAAAAAAGATAAAAGAAATACTTCATACAAAATTAATAGACCGCTGTATAAAGAAGTCTGCCCCCCACCCCAACCTTTTTTTTTTGGTGGGGGGGGGGGTAGCGCAAACACCAAAGAGTGTGCGAGTAGGTCACGAATGAGAGGCGAATACCTCCAGGCCGCCGCTCGCAGCGCGTGAGATGGATGCAGTCCCAACTTGAGACTCGTTCATGTGATACAGCGAACATTTTGTCTGTGTTCACAACTGCCGTGCCCCATTTAAATGTGCACTTGTCGCTAAGCGAGGAACAAAAGCGCTATTACTAGGGGCACATCCCCGATCTCCCTCATCTTTTTTGATGGATCAAGGATTCAGCGATGGAAATGCAGCCCCAGACACGCACCATGGGCGTCTGCCGCTGAATTAAACACATTTGTTAACAGTCAGCTTATAATTTGTTAGATTTGCAAGTTCTCACAGCGTCTTAACTGATATGACGTATTTTTGTTCCCCCCCCCCCATGGCGCAACAGCCCCTAGTGGGCCAGGGCCTTCTCACTATACAGGCTTCACAATCACACTGACACACCACACGCGGTAGGACTCCTCTGGACGAGTGATCAGCCCGACGCAAGAGACCTCTACCTGACAACACACAACACTCACAAGAGACAGACAGTCATGCCCCCGGCGGGATTCGAACCCGCAATCCCAGCAAATGAGCGGTCACAGACCCACGCCTTAGACAGCGCAGCCACCGGGATCGGCTGACATTGTATAGCCTGGTATAAATGTACTGAGAGGGTGTGGGGACGACATCTTTTGACGAAACGTCGGTAAACGTTAGCAGACTACAGCATTTAATTACTGCAAAAGTATCGGGAGGCCTTCTGAAAGAAATTTATTTTAGCCGTGGGGAATGAAAGTGGATCTTCAGGAAGTGGGATGGGGAGGAATAGACTGGACTGATCTGGCTCAGGATAGGGACAGGTTGCAGGCTTTTGTGAATGCGGTAATGAATCAAGTCTGCTTTATGCACACAGGCCTAGATAATACATTGCTTTCACGTGGTGTAGTGTTCTGAATGTAGCCCCTTCTCTCATAAACCCTGGTTACTGCGGGGTAAAAAACCTTGTAACACTGTTCTAAAAATTTTGACATTTACGCCTATATCTAGCTGTTCTTTTACAAAGGTAAAGTTGTCTCTGTGCACGCCATTAAGACATATAGGGGGATTGGAGGGATGGCTCCACTCATTCTTAATCTCGGCACTTGGTGTAGGTGAGTGGCTAATTTCACGCCACGGCCTTTTTATCCCTGTAAAGAACACAAATCCCCATTAAATGGGTGGGACCCAGAACAGAACTGGCCGTTTTGTAGGCAAGCAAATCCTTTGTTGCTGCCAGGATTCGAACCCCGGACCATCCAGCCCGTAGCCCAGTCTGTATGGGCCTGTTGTTTAGGTTAGTTTTAAACCGCAAGAGTCAGTATATCGGTTTTATATTGTCTTCACCGTGCGTTTTCACTACATAAGTAAAACCACCACATAACTTTATTGACTTCGTATACATTTTAAACATTACCCCAGTGTGGGTGTAGCGTGTAGCCTCTGTACATGCTAGTATCGGAACTGTCCGCCTAACAGGTGTACAGGTGAATTACAGAACTCAAACTGTTATGAACCGTATGGACATCCTGTGCTAGTTACAGTGAATACCCCCTGATGATGGCGTCATTGGACGCCGAAACGTCGGGAAATGATGGTGATTAAAAAAGTGTATTAGTTGGTGATTTTACTTACACAGGTTAGGGTATACAGAACTGTAGTTTTACCTGTTCTTTTGTGTGGGTGTGAAACTTGGTCTCTCACACTGAGAGAGGAACAAAGACTGAGGGTGTTCGAGAATTGGGTGCTGAGGAGGATATTTGGGCCTAAGAAGGACGAGGCGACAGGAGAGTGGAGAAGACTACATAACGAGGAGCTTAATGACCTGTACTCATCACCAAATGTTATTCGGGTAATCAAATCGAGAAGAATGAGATGGGCGGGGCATGTAGCGCGTATGGGGGAAAAGAGAGATGCATACAGGATTTTGGTGGGGAGACCTGAGGGAAGGCGACCACTTGGGAGACCCAGGCTTAGATGGGAGGATAATACTAAAATGGATCTTCAAGACGTGGGATAGGGGCATTGACTGGATTGAGCTGGCTCAGGATAGGGACAGATGGCGGGCTCTTGTGAATGCGGTAATGAACCTTCGGGTTCCATAAAATGCGAGGAATTTCTTGACTAGCTGAGAAACTCTTAGCTTCTCAAGAAGGCCTCTGCTCCATGGAGTTAGTTAGTTAGTCAGTCAGTCAGTCAGTCAGTCAGTCAGTCAGTCAGTCAGTCCGTCAGTCAGTCAGTCAGTCAGTCAGTCAGTCAGTCAGTCAGTCAGTCAGTCAGTCAGTCAGTCAGTTAGTTAGTTAGTTAGTTAGTTAGTTAGTTAGTTAGTTAGTATATCGGTATTCAAGTTGCTATTGACATCTCACCATGTTCTAAGTTGTTTTCCCAGAATGGTAGGTACATGATGAGGCTGCCTGCTTCACTGGCCCCCCCCCCCCCTCTGGGGGTACGCGCGACTGACCGTCTCCTGTGCACAAAGCGCCGTGTTAGTGCAGCAGAGTGCACTTCAAGGGGGGCAACACCGCGAGATAATTCGGCGCGCTGACGTCCTATGATAATGTAGACACTGTATTGAGGGGCACCGGCGCGAGAGGGCACTCCATGGTCGCCAACTGAGAGGCACTTACCGCATTATTTATTTACATGATTTCTCCCTCTTTCATTGACCCCCCACCCCCCTCAATTTTAAGGCGATTTCCTTCTCATACAAAGAATCTAACTTTGTGAATTCGTGTTGCTGTTGTGACGTACGGAAATATTTATAACAGCTTCATACTTTAGACGCGGTGTAACTGAGGCCTTAGCTTTTGTGGGATTTTACGCCGCGTAGGCTGGTAGTTACCGACGTTTCGGGACAACATGTCTGTCCCATCTTCAACCGTCAAGCAGTCTTCTTCTTGAGCTGCTTTACCCTTGAATATGGGACTGATATGTTGTCCCGAAACGTCGGTAGCCACCAATTTACGCTGCATAACCCTTCAAAATAGGATCGATATGTTGTCCCGAAACGTCGGTAACTACCAATTTACGCTGCGTAACCCTTCAAAATAGGACCGATATGTTGTCCCGAAACGTCGGTAACTACCAATTTATGCTGCGTAACCCTTCAAAGTAGGACCGATAGGTTGTCCCGAAACGTCGGCAGCTACCAATTTACGCTACGTAACCCTTCAAAATAGGACCGATATGTTGTCCCGGAACGTCGATAACTACAAATTTACGCTGCGTAACCCTTCAAAGTAGGACCGATAGGTTGTCCCGAAACGTCGGTAACTACCAATTTACGCTGCATAACCCTTCAAAATAGGACCTATAGGTTGTTCCGAAACGTCGGTAACTACCACGCTACACTGCGTAACATCGCAGAAGAACGAAGATCTCAGACCACAGCTTTTTCCGTGTCCCTTTTTATTAATTTTAGCCTACGTCCGCTCGTCCACACACACTTTATGCGACATAATCTTACCAGGTGTTACGATGTCGTTAAATAACTTACGAAAACAAGGATATGGCAACGAACCAACGATTGACATTCAGCAGCTGGATTCCCCAGTTCGAACCCCGTTTGACACCTGCTGTCCTGCCCGAAGCTTGTGTGGGTTTATCAATAAATTAGGCCAATATGCCTATGCGCTCCACATATGTACGCTGCGTTTGCTCTCAGACCATTTTATGTGGGATTTGTGGTGCACAAAGTGGCAGCGGGACAATTCTCTTTCCAAATTCCTCGGGTTCCTATGCCTTTATCATTCCACCTGGTGGAAAGACATCGGTCTTATTAGGAAGTATAGTTCTCAGAGGAGTACGCGGTGGCGCAGTTGGTTGAGGCACTGCGCTGCAAACCGGAAGGTCGCGGGTTCGATTCCCGATGGTGTAATTGGAATTTTTCGTTAACATAATCCTTCCGGTCGCACTATGGCCCTGGGGTTGACTCAGCCTCTAACAGAAATGAGTACCAGGAATATTTCCTGGGGGTAAACGCGGCCGGTGCGTAGGGCTGATAACCTTACCACCTTCATGTGCCGATTGTCTAGAAATATGGGAGCCTCAACCTCCTGGAAACCTAAGGGCCTGTCCAGGCCTGTGATGGGACTGCTTTACGTTTCATAATGGAGGGATTGTAGGCTTAGAATAAAAATAGGCCACGGCTCCTTTCTCAAATATTAGACCTATGTATTAGGCATGTACAGACTAGTTTAGAGACAGGGTAAGACTTTTAACTTGTTCACAACGAAGCAAATAGACAGTCTACAGTGAAGTCATGTTTAGGCAATTGTCAAAGTGCTAAATTCTTCCAGGTCGATTACCAATGAACTTTGAGAATTTTATTAACAATTTGTAAAGATCATGACATTGTAAGCTGACTGGTTTCTTTAAATATGGGAATGTAATTACTAATAGTTATTAAGATGACGTCAACACCAATGTGCCGTTATTATGTAACATAAAGCTATATAAATTTAATGTGTTCCATGTCCGTGCACTCTACCATATAAAATAATATTCACCAACTAATGCACCAAAATAAATACAATCTTCATTCGTAAAAACCTCCTACATGTTTCGACCGTGCTGGGTCATCTTCGGGGAGAATAGTCTGTTACACTGTTGGATGAACTTATACAGTTAAGTGAGAGGTATCTCTCAACGGAGGATGAAAGCAAAGGCACATTCTCACTTAACTGTATAAGTACATCCAACAGTGTAACAGATTATTCTCCCTGAAGATGACCCAGCAGGGTCGAAACATATAGGAGCTTTTTACGAATAAAGATTGTATTATTTGGTTTATTAGTTGGTGAATATTATTTCGTATAAAGCTACATGTTTCGGCCTCAGTAGATCATCGTCAGTCTAAATATGACGAATGGTACTAGAAGCAAGAAAATAAACTCTGTGTACGACATACAGTACTTCACGTGAAACGTCGAATAGGCCTCAACTTGTCTTTTACAAATTTCAGTCTAATAACTTAAACGACGCCTTTATTGGTAGCTTCAGTACTTAGAATTGTGTTTTTTTAAATTACGCCACCATATCTTTTTAAAATAAAATATTTTAGCGCGTTTTATATAAAACCTTATATAAACCCTTTTGGGACGGAAACATGTAGCGTGTTTAAACACAATATTGCTTTAGGGTAAACTGAACCTTTGTTTCACGGCTTACTTTATTAGGCAATAGTTACGGGAAATTAATTTTCCGTGATGTAAATTGTAACATAGGGCTAGGCAATTTTGGAATCTCATTTGTTATCATAATATCCGCTATTCGTGCTACATGCCCAGTCTGTCATTACTTCGGTTTACGTGCAGTGACAGCGGGACTGTAGGCCTGCCCGTAGGCTGAACAAATTGCAGTTCCTAACAGGCCTAAAGTTGATTTGAAATCTCAAAATAGAGGCCATTCTTAGGCCTATTGTGGCTATCGGTTGCGATCTATTGAACTGCAGTACGTGCTTGGCAGTGTTGTATAGGAGCATGTTGCCTTCTGCCCCGAAGATGGAAGCAAAAGCTTCTTCCGAAAGTTTAGTACCATTTACAATTCCGCACAGTGCCACAGCCAGAAAGCTACAATGTTAATAAACAGCAGACGTATGTAATAGATAGGCCTGCCTATTTACAGGGCGATAGGTTGTCCCGAAACGTCAGTATCTATCAGCCTACGATGTGTTACATACCAGAAGAGCGAAGATTTTATTTAAGTCGCGGAGGAAGCCTGAAATCACGCAGATCTGAGGTTTCGTAGTGGTGATACAATGTTCCCTCTAAGCTGCGCGGGTGCGCGGCCGCGCAGTGACTGGAATGCTCCCGCGCACACTGAATTGTTGTCGCGCAGCTGGACTTTTTCAGTTTTCATTGTAAATATTCTTACTATGCATTGCCTACAAAAAAAAACTTTTTAAAATAAATTCTAAAACGTTTTGACGATGGTGTAAAATATTTTGTGCTGATGGGTTTATGGACTTTATCCATCCTCCGAAGATTAAAATATTAAAAAAAATTAAAAAATTAAAAAATTAAAATCACAACGTTTCGGAAGCTGGCTGTGCTTCCGTCCTCAGGTGAATGAAGGGGGAGAAGGGAACACCTACTCTGTTGGGCCCCTCAGGCAGGATGGAGGCTAGCTGTGTCTAAGGGGCCCCACAGAGTAGGTGTTCTTCTCTTCTCCCTCTCCATTCACCTGAGGACGGAAGCAGAGCCAGCTTCCGAAACGTTGTCATTTTAATTTTTTAAAATTTTTAATATTTTACTCTTCGGACGATGGATAAAGTCCATAAACCCATCACCACACTTTTTTAAAGCGCCGCGCGGTCGTTAGGTCGTGTAAAAATTTCCTGCTCACAGCAGTAGCAGGTCCGCGCAGCTGTAAAATAAAAAATTAGAGGATACATTGTGATGACATGAAGATTGCGTAACAGTCTTGCAGGAGGTGACGCCGTGTACCTTTGTTGGATTGGAGATGCATACTACCGTTTTGGAAATAGACGCCATCTCCATGTTTATAATACCAGAGTGAGGAAGGAGAGACACTTTCATATTCTGAAGTTATATGCGGTAAATTTATCCGAAACTTACATATATACCAAACTACACGTCGTCACGCCCCACAAGACAGTTTTCTTCAGAGATACAGCATTGCCAATCAGTGGAGGAGCTAAAGATTGTAGGTTTATGAAACTTATCCATCGAAGGCAGTCTGTTGATCCAATTAAATGCTAGCTACACTAGCATTATATCTGCCTGTCCTCATTTCCTATTGTACCTGCAGATTTGCCATCCCGCCGACCGGGTCTAACTGCTCTAGAGGCGGGGAAGAACCGCTGTGTGCCCCAGGCCCCTCCTACTACTTGCAGCGGCCAATCAGAATGAGGCGGAGTTTGCTGAGGGGATGGGCGGTGCTTGGGCGGTCCCGTGCCCCTGCCGACCGACATCGATCAGTGCGTGCAAGTGCCGCATCGTGATCGGTGCTCCGAGCGTGTCGCTGTGTTTCGTCTGCACTAAGCTGGATAAGGTTAGACCCTGCAGTCTGCGCTTCCAGGATGAAGGTATGTTTATATATCTGTGATTTCAGTACTGCTTAACGTAACAGAAATAGGTAGAGAAACTATTGTTAGTTGAAATGATCTGGAATTTTGTGTTCTTTAAGTAACGTTACGTTTGTTTTAAAGTCAACAGATGTTCTCTGTTCTGCGTAGATTCACGAAACGGTGTGTAACTAACAGCTTCTATCGGTCTGTAATACTTAAAGCAATACGAATTCTTGAAAGTCTAAGATTAACCTGAATTATGTTTAAAGATCCAGTCCGTACCGCGCAGTAAACACATTCAGTCTCGGTTATAAAAACCAGTCAGTTAATGCTGTATAGGGAAATAATCGGTGTTTGTTCTGAGATCCACACAAAACACATAAATACACTGTGTGGGCAGAACGTAGGATTTGTGAATGTTAAACCTGGCGGTATATAAAGTCCGTACCGCGCAGTAAACACACTCCGTCTCGGTTATAAAAACCAGTCACTTAATGCTGTATAGGGAAATAATCGGTGTTTGTTCTGAGATCCACACAAAACACATAAACACACTGTGTGGGCAGAACGTAGGATTTGTGAATGTTAAACCTGGCGGTATATAAAGTCCGTACCGCGCAGTAAACACACTCCGTCTCGGATATAAAAACCAGTCAGTTAATGTTGTATAGGGAAATAATCGCTGTTTGTTCTGAGATCCACACAAAACACATAAATACACAGTGTGTGCAGAACGTGGAATTTGTGAGTGTTAAACCTGGCGGTATATAAAGTAACCACTGGACCTTAAAGGGTTAAATCATTAAACGATAATTTAATTTTAGTTAAATGCTAAGGGAAACGTAAAACAAAATGGCCTCATGTATTAAATAAGTATTTCCTGTTTGCTGCCGCGGACCTAACAGGGAACACCAAAGATGTGACATCTACTCCGTATTCTTACCAATATGAAAGGTAGCCACGGCTATTAAGCGATGTGCAAGTATTGCAATGCAGTTTTTGGATGCGTTTTGAAATCCCGTTGACAGCTTTTCTTTCCATTACCCTATACCTTAGCTTAGGCCTAATTTAATTCATGAGATCTACTTTAAAATATAAGATGTTTAGGTTAGTAATGTATTTCCACGCTTTATATTATTCGTGCCGTGCACAGTTATTAACCAAATACAATATTCGTCCCAACTAATGCAGTGTTATTCTAATGTATTTACATTACAGTATTTATATATTGATCCAACATGTTTCGATCCAAAAGTGAATTCTTGAAGATGATTCACATTGAGATAGAAACATTTCGAGTTAATATATAAATACTGTAATGTGAAGACACTAGAAAATTGCAGTGCATTAGTTGGAAAAACGTTGTATTTCTTAAGGTACCTTAAATATATTTAACCTTTTAAAGCCTAGCGGTAACTTTACGTACCACCAGGTTTAACATCAAAAAATTCTACGTGGTGCCCACATTGCGTTTATGTGTTTTGTACGGATCTCAGAACAAACAGCAACTTTTGCCTTATAAAACATTAAGAGATTGGTTTTTATAACCGAAGTGGAGAGTGTTTACAGCGCGGTACGCACTGAGTCCTTATATAAAACAGATACGCTTCGTCTTTAAGGGGTTAAAAGGATATAATACTGGTGTCGTTTTTTGATACAGTTTTCGAAATAGAACTAGGAATATATAAAATAAAACTCTTGTAATTTTTTATATGACTGTCGCCTTCCAGTGGTTTTGAATAAAAGAATACAGTTTAAAACATTACAGTAACTTAAAATATTTAACATGTAAAATTAGTGTTATGCCTTTGTAATTCTATTTGACTGTCCATTTTTCTGTTTCCACAGTACGATGGTTCTCTTTGCTTCTAATATTTATTAGCCCTGCAATTGAAAAGGCGTTCTAGCGTGGATGTCGCAGCCTCACAGACTTTTAGCCTGTAGGCCTAAACGTCAGGCTCGTAAACGTGCTTACATGTAGGCGTGGAAACCGGTTAGGGCTGATTTCTAATCATATAGCCATATATGAATTTTATTAAGTATTATAATTTAAAACTTCCAATCATGTCCTTTTAAACGAGATTCCCTGAAGATGTCACATTATTGTCAAAACATGTTCGAAGTTATGTTTCACATAGACTGATTTATAAAATTATATTTAATATAAATAACTCTTAGATTGCTCAAATTTTTTATTATTTGATGTGTTCCATGTCCGTGCACTATATCATACAAAAACACTAATCACCAACAAATGCACAAAGAGTTTTATCCTCAATCGTAACACACGCCTACATGTTTCGACCCTGCTGGGTCATCTTCAGGGAGAACTTTCCGTTACCGTTACGCTAGGCTGCAATACCTGAAAGAGCATTGCTTTGTAAGTTGCCAGGTGGCGCCCGCTTGTCCTTCTAGTAAGGAGTAGTATTAAGACAAAAATGAGTATGGAACGTTGGCAGACTGACTGTTATAGAAGGACGGACAAGTACTTGAAAAACTCCTGTCTAAGTCATTTGTTCCACGAAAAATCTGACTTTAACGGGACCTTAGTCGAACACCGTCCTCCTCCGCTTTGAGAGGTCTTCAAGCTGAAGCCGTGGCACGCTTTAGCGCCATATCACTGGCCCTAAATCTTTCGTGTTTCCTACCGCAGACCCAATAGACAACATCCAAGAATAGGAATTTCAGTGCGAGTTCTTGTCAGTGTGTACAGTAGCCCAGGGTGTCAGACTGGTGTGCATGCATACAGTCTATTTTATAGATGTTTGAATCTTCATTTGCAAACTTCTCTTTTAATTATAGCAGTAAGCTGTAAATGCCCCTCTTTAACCCTTTAAAGACGAAGCGTATCTGTTTTATATAAGGACTCAATGCGTACCGCGCTGTAAACACTCTCCACCTCGGTTATAAAAAACCAATCTCTTAATGTTTTGTAAGGCAAAAGTTGCTGTTTGTTCTGAGATCCGTACAAAACACATAAACGCAATGTGGGCACCACGTAGAATTTTTTAATATTAAACCTGGTGCTATGTAAAGTTACCGCTAGGCTTTAAAAGGTTAATTTGTACCTAAACATGAACCTGTATTGTGATTTTGACAAAGAAAGCAAACATCCCGGTCAAAGGACGAAAAATCATACATGTGGACTGCCTTTATGAAATGCTGAATATTGACAGATCGTATGTGTATTTAGAATGGTGGGAAATGGGTCCAGTAACATTTGTGGTCGGGCTTGAATAAACTCGAAAGAAAATCCTTTCTAGGGCAAACTGACAGAAATTTAGGAAAGGAGTTTTGGAATTGGTGGAACTTAATTATGAATCGAGTTACAGGCAGGTTTGTCAACATGATAGCCAATATGAGTAAAATCACCAACTAATGTAGTTTTTTTAATCACCGTTATTTCCCGACATGTTTCGGCGTCCAATGACGCCATCATCAGGGGGTATTCACTGTAACTAGCACAGGATGTCCATACGGTTCATAACAGTTTGAGTTACAGTTCGCCTAACAGTGTACAGGTGAACTACGTAACTCAGACTGTTATGAACCGTATAGACATCCGGTGCCAGTTACAGTGAATACCCCCTGATGATGGCGTCATTGGACGCCGAAACATGTTGGGAGATAACGGTGGTCAAAAAAGTGCGTTAGTTGGTGATTTTACTCATGTAGTGAAAATGCACGGTGAAGAGAGTATGGGGTGATAGCCTGCAGTTCAGTTTTGACATTATGTAATCAGGTTGGAGAATGTATAAACTTTTAAAGCCTAGCGGTAACTTTACGTGCCACCAGGTTCAACATTAAAAAATTCTACGTGGTGCCCACATTGCGTTTATGTGTTTTGTACGGATCTCAGAACAAACAGCAACTTTTGCCTTATAAAACATTAAGAGACTGGTTTTTATAACCGAAGTGGAGAGTGTTTATAGCGCGGTACGCACTGAGTCCTTATATAAAAGAGATACGTTCCGCCTTTAACACGGTAAGTGCTGTAGATACTGCAATCAATTGGAAGTAACACTTTTCCACAAACCGAGGCTTACATATAAACTAAATGTAAATGCCCACAGCTAAGATAAGAAACAATTTTCGAGGCATAAAATAATTGATGATGATTGTGATTTGGAGAATATTCAAGTACCCTGGAATGTGCTCTTGTGTTTTGGAGTATATTTCGACTCCTTGAGGGATTATAGTATCTAGTGCCTTCATTCTCAAGGTCTAGAATTTGTTCTCCTTTGATTGCTACACTTTGAAGGTGAAGGCACTACTACCCTTCGAAACGTCGGAAAATATTCAAAGACACAGCGTGACGTCCCAGAAGACTTGATGAATCTTCAACAACACCGCTGTGAGAAATTCAAATCTCACGCCAATTATTGAAATCAAAGTGAAGAAACGATGCATGTTTAGTGCTTTCTTTGGTTACATATTGCATAAACTTGCAAATATTTTTCTTTCTGTTTTGACCTCCAGAACGGGGGTTATAAACCCGTGTAATTATGTTATTAATAGGGCTATGAAAATAGAGAGTGATAAATTGTGCAAAATCTCACATGCTAAGTACGCCTGTGCTTCTACGTCCTTCTCCCCCCTTTTGAGATAAATGGAAAGCACAATTGTTCTGCATTATTGTTAAAATCCTCCTGACATTAAGCCTTTAAAGCCCGGTGGTTACTTTATATACCGCCAGGTTTAACATTCATAAATTCTACGTTCTGCCCACACAGTGTATTTATGTGTTTTGTGTGGATCTCAGAACAAACAGCGATTATTTCCCTATAC
>BLKM01000417.1:1200047-1211124 GCA_013340265.1 Coptotermes formosanus | reverse complement strand
TCGCAGTATTGAGTTATCTCAGTGTGACGTAACAAATGTTCCAGCAACTGCCTAACGCAGACCCACCGAAAGCCAGCAGTTACTGCAGTCTGTAACACATAAACACGCGGGACGTTCGGGTATGGCGACCGCGCCGCCCGCGCAGCTGGGTTCTGCCCGGCGGGTCGCCTGGCGTCTCCCCAGGAGATCACGCTTCCCCTCACGACTTCATCCACTGCTTCTGTGCTATCAGACGTTCCCTTCTCAGTTTACTTAACGACACTTCATCAACTGCACAAATTACATAGCGTCGAATTACAGAATGATGAGTAAGAAGACACCTGTTGTTGTGCAGTTGTGTTCTTGTTTAATGAAGCTTTATCAACCTCAGGATACACAGCCTCAATTAAATAACGAGTTCGGAAGTCGCAAAGTTTATTTAACGACTTTTCATCAACTGCACGAAACAAAAAAAGAAATTTCGAAAACTATGATTTGGAAAGACGTGAAATGAAGATGATGTAGTGTACATTTGACGATGCTTTATCAACTGCAAAGAATAAATAGACCTACACCTACTCTTCTGCCGAACTACGCAGTACTATCACAGTAACTGTTCGGAGAAACTTGCACCAGGAACATGACAGCAGGCAAAATACTGACCGAATACGAACCCGGCAGATTCTGAACACCAAGTATAAATACTACTTAAAAATAACAACTTTTAAAATTGTACAACATAAGGTAGCATTTATGCACTACTCTATAAAGATGTATGACGGCATGGAGGTAGAATTCTACATATTTCTGTCTCTGTATTAACCTTTTAAAGCCTAGCGGTAACTTTACATACCACCAGGTTTAACATTAAAAAATTCTACGCGGTGCCCACATGGCGTTTGTGTGTTTTGTACGGATCTCAGAACAAACAGCAACTTTTGCCTTATAAAACATTAAGAGACTGGTTTTTATAACCGAAGTGGAGAGTGTTTACAGCGCGGTACGGACTGAGTCCTTATATAAAACAGATACGCTTCATCTTTAAAGGGTTATTTGCGATCACTGTACTGTAGGTTTGCATGAGTCTCACACAATAAACACCTACTTCATAACAACCTGAGAATAAATAATCAATAAATACAATAAATATTTAACATGCAAACCCGCAGATAGTAAGTATATGAAAGGATAATATTAAAATGAATGTTAAGGGAATTGTGCGGTAGAGTGCGGATTGGATTAATGTGGCCCACAAGGAATCCAGTGGCGGGCTGTTTTGGGCACTGTAAAGAACCTGAATATTACATGAAAAGCGGTGAATTTGAGTAAGTAAGCGACTATCAGCTTTTTAAGAACTCTGCTGCATGGAATTTGGTATTTAGTCCATCAGTGAAGGACAAATTAAATTCACAGATGGTGAAAACTTGCCAAGCAAGTTGAATGTACCTCTGCATAGAGATTGGTACCGTACTAGACAAAGATATAAAGGGGTGAAACAGGGTTGAATAAGACTTGGGGTGTCAACTTTCACCCCCCTTTCCCCCCCCCCCAATCCTGGCCAGGTTTGTCTTCTTCACAAAGGCTGCTGGGAACAGTTCAATGTCAGCCATCTTAGCTCGGCCTGCAGAGTGCATCTTCTTGTTACAAATGACATCGCAGTGGCAAAGTTCACGTATAGGAGCAGATGGAAACTAAACTTACGAAAAGGTTAAGAACTGATTACGTTCAGAGCTGTTTTCCACAGTTCATTTGAAAATGTTTTACGTTAAGATTTGCTGCCATTCTGAAGACATTGGTGTATATAGGAACATAATATTAAAATGAATCTTAAAGAAATAGGATGTGAGGGTTAGGGCCGCATTCACCTGGCTCAGGATAAGGGCCGATGGTGGGCTTTTGTGAACACGGTGATGAACCTTCTGCATCATCCATAAAATGCGAGCAATTTATTGGCTGGATGACAGACTAGTAGATTCACACGGAGACTTCTACATCAAGGAGTTAGTCAGTCAGTCAGTCAGTCAGTCAGTCAGCTACAATTCCCCCCTTCAGACTTAAGGATTGAATGTAAAACTTGCAAGAATACAATTTTACACATTATTTAAATGCCATTACCAACTCACCGAGAGCGTCATTTAATCATCCAAAAACTGGTAATGTTCTGCACGGATGGGGAACTTTGTCCCATGAATTAAGGTGTAGAAATGGCGCACCCAAGGGAGGGGGCCTGCCGGGCTGCAGCCCCTCAAAGCACCAAAACCGATATTTAAAAAACACACATTTTGTAGATATTATACTATCAAAAGTTTTACGTGATTTACCCTTCAGCCGAAATCAGCCACTGAAATCGGCTGATGACCAGTACATTAGAATTTTGAAAAATAAATTAATAAAATTAAAAAACAAGAAGATAGGACACTGTGATTGAGTCACGGAACATGTAGTTATATCCGTATTTATATAAATGCAGTTGCAGGCAGCGTTATGTTGTACTTACAGCATGGTTTCTATAACACAATTTTTAAAATCAAACCTAAATTATATGTAGCCTCAGGGTCAGCCCCCCCAGCGAAAAATTCTGAGTGCCCACCTGAGGGGTAGAAATATTTTGAGGGAGTATGGCAACAGAATTCTGAGACGAATGTTTTTTCGTTTCGCGGAAACAAAATTTTCTACGTAAACCTGAAAGATAAATATTACTTGGGTAGATCTAGTAATAGATAGGCCTATTGAAAAGGATCTCACAGCCATAGGGTACGCCTATGAGGTTATGGATTGAGATCATCTGGCTGACAAACTTGTGACGACGTTAATAAAGCACTGAATTGCATTTAGGGTGGGGCGTTCACGTGATCCATGGCATTTATATGTGAAATAACGACAGTTGCTATCCAAGTATGCTAACGTCTGTACCACAAAGCAGTATTATTCAGGTCCTAAAGGTCTAAGTGCTGCACCTTGAAATAAACCGTCAGGTATCTTTACCTCATTCACAGCTTCACTTAACGTCAGACGACTCAAGGCAAGGCGGCGGCAAAGCCGTCGCTGCAGGCTGCCGACACTTCAAAGCTCCCGGACAGGAGAAGTCAGAGCAAAAGTACGGCGCCTTTCAAACAGCTTATCGGACGTAAAGTACAGACGACCCGGTTATAACGACATCGGCTTATACGACACTTCGTCTATAGCGTCAGATATTCTGTGGTACCAACTAATTCCTCACTGTTAACCGTAACATTATACTGCTCGGTTATAACAACACTCGTTTATAACGACACAAAATATTCAGTTCCTTTCATGACGTTATAACCGAGTTCAACTGTAATTCGACTGCCAAATTAGATGACTTGTTTGGCGTCTATTTTGAAAATATATAGCTCTAATTACTAGCCTGTTAGAGGGAAAATTGTGTTGATGATTTAAGTCTTCTAGGTGTGTCGTTGGGCAAGTATTTACCGACGTTTCGAAAAATCGTAAAGCCTTCATCTTCAGGGTTAAGCAGTCTAAGAATGTTGCTGGAGACAATGCGACAATTTCCTTACCATTCAGCTCAAGTTTTCGAAATTTAATTTTCAACTTTTTTGTTCTGTGACAAAGATGCGTAAGCCGTCCTGGTGACTTTGGCAGCCAATAAAATAAATTATTTTATAGTCCTGATCAAAACATTAACCTGAATACTTTATAACAGTTCAATTTTTTACTTCACAGAAAACACCTCGTGTATTGAGGCAAATATGCATAGCCCTTTTAACTAAGGCATGTTCTATATATAGCAAGCAACGTGTTGTAAATGGTTAAAGTGGTTTCTGCTTTCTGTTTAGAATAGGCCTGTACGTGCTATGCTTATATTTGATGGAGGCAGAAGGGTAAATAATTCTTGTTTTTACAACAACTGTCCGTAAGCTTCTTACCACAATCACAACCACATTTTAATTACCATGACCAGCACAGTTCTTCCCATATTCGCGCCTCGGTCTCAGACACGTTTTGTTCGTATCTGCTCAAAGACTGTTTTCGACATTCTTAGGAAATATTTTGAGATTTTGAGATTCTTGTGGCAGAGGAATAAAAAGACAAACATCATTTGATATAAGACGCCGTGTATCTTGCTATATGACAGGTATCTAGTAAACAGGTACAAAGCCTCAGACTTCAGAATATATAACGTAGTAATATTAACCCCTTAAAGACGAAGCGTGTCTGTTTTATATAAGGACTCAGTGCGTACCGCGCTGTAAACACTCTCCACTTCGGTTATAAAAATTCAGCCACTTAATATTCTACAAAGTAAAGTCTCTGTTTGTTCTGAGGCCCGTGCATAACACATGAAAGCAATGTTAACACGATGTAGAAATATTGAATTTGAAAATTGGTGATACGTAAAGTTACAGCTAGGCTTCACAAGGTTAATACCTATTGACTGTATCGATATTTACAAATCTCATGTAGCAAATTAGTTTTGTTTTTGAGATACAAGAGCATACTTTCAGTATAAAATCATTGATTACGAATAAATTGTGTCAAAACCTCTAAAAAATTTAGACTGAAATGTATACATAAAGATCCAGTCCGTACCGCGCAGTAAACACACTCCGTCTCGGTTGTAAAAACCAGTCAGTTAATGCTGTGTAGGGAAATAATCGCTGTTTCTTCTGAGATCCACACAAAACACATAAATACACTGTGTAGGCAGAACGTAGAATTTGTGAATGTTAAACCTGCTCGTATATAAAGTCCGTACCGCGCAGCAAACACACTCCGTCTCGGTTACAAAAACCAGCCAGTTAATGCTGTATAGGGAAATAATCGCTGTTTGTTCTGAGATCCACACAAAACACANTCCGTCTCGGTTATAAAAACCAGTCAGTTAATGCTGTATAGGGAAATAATCGCTGTTTGTTCTGAGATCCACACAAAACACACAAATACACTGTGTGGGCAGAACGTAGGATTTGTGAATGTTAAACCTGGCGGTATATGAAGTCCGTACCGCGCAGTAAACACACTCCGTCTCGGTTATAAAAACCACCCAGTTAANCACTCCGTCTCGGTTATAAAAACCAGTCAGTTAATGCTGTATAGGGAAATAATCGCTGTTTGTTCTGAGATCCACACAAAACACATAAACACACTGTGTGGGTAGAACGTAGGATTTGTGAAAGTTAAACCTGGTGGTACTGGACTTTAAACGGAATATTTTAATTGAAAAGGGAAATTATTCTGTGCCCTTTGACCCATGCAATTAAGTAAAATATTTCATTTTTTTAGCTTCTCATCGTGAAGGCGCAACATAAACTTAAGTTTAACCCTTCAGAGCAGAATGGTTAGTATATATACCACGTCTTTTAAGGTTAAGAAACTTTTCGTTTTCCCATACACAGCATTTAAAATTCAGTATGATTGTCACACTAAGTGTTGATAATTTCCCTCTATTGCTTTCATTGATTTATACTTATAACCAAGGCACACTACGTTCTCTGTGAGTTAGAAACTAAATTTTTATATATGTCTAATTAAAATACACGTAAAATTTTCAAAGAGTTAGCACGACCCAGCTTCTCACACAGACCGATGTCACCACGTCACAAAGTTCTTTTTGCACCGTCTGTATTTACAAACCGTTCTTCAGCTCTGCCATGCCATGTTTCGTAAATTATCAAACAGATAAAATGACTGCTTTTAATCTTTTAACGGGCACGCGGTGGCGAAGTTGGTTGAGGCACTGCACTACAAACTGGCAGGTCGCGGGTTCGCTTCCCGATGGTGTCAGAGGATTTTCCGGCCGCACTATGGCCCTGGGGTCGACTCAGCCTCGAACAGAAATGAGTACCAGGAATATTTTCTGGGGGGTAAAGGCGGCCGGTGCGTAGGGCTGACAACCTTACCACCTTTATGTGCCGACTGTCTAGAAATGTGGGAGCCTCAACCTCCTGGAACCCTGTGGGCCTGTTCAGGCCTGTAGTGGGACTGCTTTACCCTTACCTTTACCTTTTAAAGACCGACGGTTATACCTATATGTTAAATACTAACAAATGTGTATTAACCCCACACGGAGTGTTTATGGGTTCCGTACGAATATCATAAAAAGCCACATTTACTTGTTCATGCAGCTTTCAATGCGTGGTTTTCCTAATGGCACGCCACTGCGTTCTCTCTCAGGTACCAAATAAATATTTCATAAAAGTGTAAATTAATTTTAATGCTTATCTACTAAGAGCAACCCTTGTACAGGTCTGGACAGGCCCTGAGGGCTCCGGGAGTTTGAAGCTCCCAGATTTCCAGACAATCGGCACATGAAGTGTGAAGTTAAGTGTGAGTGTGCCCCCCAGGGGGCACATTCACACTTAACTGCATAAACCCAACCACAGTGTATCAATATTATTCTCCCTGAAGATGGCCCAGCAGGGTCGAAACATGTAGGAGACTTTTACGAATAAAGACTATACATATTTTGGCGCATTAGTTGGTGTTTACTATTTCATGTTGGATTAATTTACAAGATAACGCAAATAGAATATCTGAAAACAGAGTGCATTTTCACTGACGATAAACACAGTCTGACACACCACAGTATATATATATATATTTTGCACACTGCGCCATTATACTCCAAGGTTGTGCCAATGACACAGTGTGCAAAATAAATATGTACTGCGGTGTGTCTCACTGTGTTTACTATCACTGTATTTAGAATTACACACCGGGATGACCCAAATTAAGAGAGTGTATTTTGTTGTGTTGAATATTTCGTGTTAAATTAACACGCATTGCATTACTGATAGAAACGACGAAGTGGCACATTTAAACAGTACTGGACTGACTTGAAGACAAATCTATTGTGTTATATTGAAATGAGGGGCACGCGGTGGCGCAGTTGGTTGAGGCACTGCGTTACAAACCGGAAGGTCGCGGGTTCGATTCTCGATGGTGTCAGAGGATTTTTTCATTGGCATAATCCTTCCGGTCGCACTATGGCCCTGGGATCGACTCAGCCTCTAACAGAAATGAGTACCAGGAATATTTCCTGGGGAGCCTCGACCTCCTAGAACCCTCAGGGCCTGTCCAGGCCTCTAATGGGACTGCTTTACCTTTTACATATTGAAAAGACATTACGGGCTTTTACGCGTATAACGTCGAACGCCCTAGGGTAAAGCGTGGAAAGTTGTTCAGATTTGAGATTTAATTTGTTTAGAAACACAATGAAACGGGATTTCAAGGGATTCACAACAACCTGCACCAAACAAATACCATCTACGTAAAACAATCAGCTACATTCGAAAGACTTCAATGTTGTCCAATTAAAATTTCACTTAAGATCATTTAATTTTGTATAAATTTTCTAATTTAATAAACACACACTCGTCTCCTAAAGTACACTCAGTCACACACCAGGTGGACCGAGGTAACAAACCTATCCAAGGGGATTTTATATCTTACACTTCCCATTCCGTGCGTTACAGTTCGATTTTTTAATGTCACCCTACAAATGCATTCAAACTGTCACAGATTCATACTCATATATTCAAGAAACACACTACACTTCTACGTGTTTCGGGCCGTAATGTTCCATCATCAGGGAGTACATCCGTCATTGCATAAAACAATAATGTTTGGTCCAACTGTACATGTAGGAGAACTGCTCATAATTTTTCATGCAGTCAGCTGTTACGCAGTATACAACAGCCGTGTGTGGACGATCCAGGGGTGTTTACGTTTAAAAAAAAATTGCCAACCTTATATGTTTGATCACAGAGGCTAAAACTACGGTTTTTCTGGGATATGACGCCGTGTAGGCACCTATCTACCAAACTACACGGTGTCACATTCATATTTACAGCTGTTGCAACATTGACCGTCCCAGGGCTTGCTGCTGGTGGACATAGCACGCTCTTACGGGGCGAAATGACAGCTCTTTTTTTACAAAGAGTTTATCTTCTCATTGAAACTTTTTATGTTGACATATACAGTCTTTACGGGCCGTCAGACTGACACCCATCTTTGGATCTCACGTCGGATGACACGACAAGTTCTCTTTCGAACCGAAATTTACTGTTTCCTTTCGTAATCTTTACATTGTGTAAGTGATCGATGTTTTGCCATGTTGTGACGTGGCAGTTTGTATCCGGGTGGTCCTGGTTTAATTCCATCACAGTCCGTGGTGCTGTTGCCCTTTTTACAAATATCAACACGCTAAATCACCTTAATCCACTACACACACAAAACATGACCATTTCTGGTCCTACTTTCTGGCGCGTTGGCTGTAAAATTTGTAAAGTTCAGTCCATTAGCTGTGTTAAACGCTCAACCAAAGGTTGGGGGAGAGGGTGGTGGGGCTGCAGAACTAAAAAGAACCGAAATTTAAACACAGTTTGTCCTATATTAACCCTTTTAAGACGAAGCGTAAATTATTCTATTTAAAGACCCAGTCCGTACCGCGCAGTAAACACACTCCGTCTCGGTTATAAAAACCAGTCAGTTAATGCTCTATAGGGAAATAATCGCTGTTTGTTCTGAGATCCACACAAAACACATAAATACACTGTGTGGGCAGAACGTAGAATTTGTGAATGTTAAACCTGGCAGTATATAAAGTCCGTACCGCGCAGTAAACACACTCCGTCTCGGTTATAAAAACCAGTCAGTTAATGCTGTATAGGGAAATAATCGCTGTTTGTTCTGAGATCCACACAAAACACATAAATACACTGTGTGGGCAGAACGTAGAATTTGTGAATGTTAAACCTGGCGGTATATAAAGTCCGTACCGCGCAGTAAACACACTCCGTCTCGGTTATAAAAACCAATCAGTTAATGCTGTATAGGGAAATAATCGTTGTTTGTTCTGAGATCCACACAATACACATAAATACACTGTGTGGGCAGAACGTAGAATTTGTGAATGTTAAACCTGGCGGTATATAAAGTCCGTACCGCGCAGTAAACACACTCCGTCTCGGTTATAAAAACCAATCAGTTAATGCTGTATAGGGAAATAATCGCTGTTTGTTCTGAGATCCACACAAAACACATAAACACACTGTGTGTGCAGAACGTAGAATTTGTGAATGTTAAACCTGGCGGTACATACAGTAACCACTGGGCTTTAAAGGGTTAAGCAAACTTCCAGACCACCTCCTTACTAGCATCTAACACAGCTAGAGTGACTTCCTTGGTGGTAATTCATGCATACCAAATTACAAGAGATTTAGAACGTAACACAGGTTATGGTTTTATGAATTTTCACATCGTGAGGATGACTTAGCATCCACCTGAACCAAATCCAGTTACCTCTAAGATGAAATCAGCACGTTATTCCGAAACGTCGAAGCAAACACATTACACTACACAGTATACAATATGAGCAACACTCGGCGTAAGAAGCGGTACAATTGTAACACGCACAATTGTAACACGTACACTCGCTTTACGGCGGTCTCTGACGGATTCTGATTTCACACAAGACGCTGTGTGCAGCAATACGTGTGTGTGGTTAATCTAGGTTTTTTAACCCTTTAAAGACGGGGCGTATCTGTTTTATATAAGGACTCAGTGCGTACCACGCTGTAAACACTCTCCACTTCGGTTATAAAAACCAATCTCTTAATGTTTTATAAGGCAAAAGTTGCTGTTTGTTCTGAGATCCGTACAAAACACATAAACGCAATGTGGGAACCACGTAGAATTTTTTAATGTTAAACCTGGCGGTATGTAAAGTTACCGCTAGGCTTTAAAAGGTTAAGCACCATCAGCAGTCAAAGCACCACTGCTGTCTCTCTACCTGCCGGTTTGCTCGATTTAGATGTGGTTCGGGTGACAGCGTAAAACTGCATATGGACAATAATTACAAAAAACGTGGAGATCCAAAATGCTAATGCCCGGAGCTAAAGCTCAGGCCGATCCGTCCCAACCAGGGTTCGGCACAATATCGTTGAAGATTCCGCGAAAAATCGCGAAATAAATCCATAAAAAGTATCAAATTTCGCTAAAAATTCCAAATATATCTCGAAATAAGGTAAGAATATTTGTCCTGCAATTGGCTATAAATTTCGCTAAAAATTCCAAATGTATCTCGAAATAAGGTAACAATATTTGTCCTGCAATTGGCTATAAATTTCGCTAAAAATTCCAAATGTATCTCGAAATAAGGTACGAATATTTGTCCTGCAATTGGCTATAAATTTCGCTAAAAATTCCAAATATGTCTCGAAATAAGGTGGGAATATTTGTCCCGCAGTTGGCTACACTGAAATAATTTCCAGACTCTAACAAAAGCGTGCTCGTTTCCTGGCCTGTAAACATTTTCTTAAGTATGGATTCCTTTGGACATAAAAATTTTTTTACGGTTTCTTCCACTGAAATATGATTGGGAAACAAACACTGGTTTAGAGGTAAGGTTTCTAGGAGTTTCAAATAAAATATACGAATGTATAGCAGGCCTATATACGGCCCAGCCCTACTTTCAGATGGAAATAATCCATCAGCGATTGTAATTGGCACCCCACTTAGTTCGAATTTCAAAATCTACCCTTTAAAATTGGAAACGCTAGCAGTAAACAAAATTACGAATACGCGTATAAATTAGCAAAATAACAAACGAGTTTCGCAGACACAAAAACGAAGACAGAACAATTTACCGCAGCCCGCTGTAACTCGGTATTGCATTCAGAAATTACTCAGGCCTGTGATTAATTACGTTTATACAGTTTCAGAATATTAAAGCAATTATTGAAAAATATCAATAGACCTTATCGTAGCTCACAAACTGGATGGATATTGTGTTATATTGCAGGCATAAATATATTGCAGTCCGCAAACCGAATAATGTAGCCCACTGTGCAGAATTTTACACTCGGAAGACTAGAATTAATGCATGTGATATCCTTATACAAAGACTCAGTTCGTACCGCGCAGTAAACACACCCAGTCTCGGTTATAAAAACCAGTCAGTTAATGCTGTATAGGGAAATAATCGCTGTTTGTTCTGAGATCCACACAAAACACATAAACACACACTGTGTGGGCAGAACGCAGAATTTGTGAATGTTAAACCTGGCGGTATATAAAGTCCGTACCGCGCAGTAAACACACTCCGTCTCGGTTA
>BLKM01000417.1:1167602-1193695 GCA_013340265.1 Coptotermes formosanus | reverse complement strand
ACATACATACATACATACATACATACATACATACATACATACATACATACATACATACATACATACATACATACATACATACATAAAAGCGTAAATGCTTACGTACGTACCTGGAAAAGACGACACAAGGAAACGTCCGTAAGATTACCACTCGACGCTGTGTAAGACTCCAGAAGAGCGCAGATCTCACTTACATTGCGGCGGAAGGCTGAAATCTCGAAGAGGATAGAGATTGGAGAGTCTGAAAATAAGGGACCAGTTGGGAGACCTAGACATAAATGGAGGATAATATTAATGCCGTTGTTAAAGAAATAGTATCTGTGTGGATTAGATTCATCTGACTCAGGACAGGGACCAGTGTGTGTATGTTGTAAATAAGGTAACTGAACTCCTGGTTACATGAAAGGCTTACATGTCTGTAGCAGTTGGCGTTTTGTCATGTAGCGACGCTTTCAAAATGCAACGCAACTTACAGGAGGGACACTTCACATCACTGCTAATACAGTGCGTCTTTGCTCCTGAGTTAAAGTCTAAAAAGTTTGCAACAATAATGCACCGTTTACTGATTTTTAAAAAATATATTACAAAGCTTTTCCATTTTGTATGGAATGGAATACCTTTGTAATAACATTTTTTTTAAAAAAACCAATAAACATCGCTTTATTGTTGGAAACTTTTTAGACTTAAACTCAAAGGGTATTTCTTTCGAGACAGTTTCTTTTAATTTCTCTGCGAGATTTGAGCAGCACCACGGTTAACGTCATGAAACAATTGAATGCCCCATGACCAGGTAGTAGTCATCTTCACGGGCTACATATTTCAGCTCCGTGACATTTCTATACCTTGCTTCTATTTTCCTTTTTCTTTTTCCTTTTCAATTTTTTTTTTTGTACGAGGGGGTGGATGGATGTTGACGCGGTGTGGCAACAAGTCGTTGACCACTTTGGGGTTGAGCATGGAATAAGAATGAAAAGTAAAACCTGTCATAATTTTGACATATGAGTCGGAAAGGGGCTTACTTCTACGCAGGGGAGAAGAACTTATTGCCTTATTTTTTTCCCCCACTGACTTCAGAATGTCTCTTTATCTCTTCTCTTTTGGCAGGCTTATAAGACTTGTTTTAAATGACGCCCGACAAATCATTCCTGGATGACTTCGATATATTTTTACTTATTCAACCAGCAAACTCTGAAATACCTTAACGGGTAACTTAAGAAAATACGATTGAAGGTATGTTGGTCTACAGAAAAGAATTTTCGAATTGAACCGTTTTTTTTTTCGAGTTAACTAAATATTATGATACTGGAATTTAAACTCAACAAAGGATTCAGTGTGGTTAGAAGATGCCTCGAAACACTTGTCACGCTAGGTTAGTCGAGTTATGGGTGTTGAGGTGACTCTGCATCGACGCTGACAAGCGTACATTCTGACGGAAATTCAGAGCGGTTTGTCTGGTGGAATTCCGAGAAAATTCTGGTTACACCGTCTTTCCTTCCAGGCGCTAAAGTTAACAGGACAGACAATGTATATATAAACGTAATATTTAGGTGCGTTCGCGTAACCACTGTTGCCGTGGGAAAGCAATAAGTATTACATATTCTGAGTGTGTGTTTGTAGCCTTAGTTACCCAGCATGCAAAGCGCATGCGCCGTATTATATTGTCATCTGTGACCTGTCTGGCTGTACCGTATTTTTCCACATTATCTCATAAACGGCTCGATTTTCGGGAAAAAGTTATTGAACACAAAATGTGTGTTTTGATTTTCTTTACAACTTTTGTCTGAAACATTTGTCATTCTAAGAAGAACTGAAAAAGAGATATTATCATAAATGTACACAGATATTCATGTAAAGTAGCCGTTATTCTTGTCAGATTTTATTCAAAGTTCAAATTTCTCGACAAATTTTCGAAAAATAATCAAATGTCAAATTGCATTAAAATCCGTCTAGTGGGTGCGGAGTCGTTCCATGCGGACGGACGGACGGACAGATGGCAAGACGGACAGACATGACGAAGTTAATAGCCTCTTTTCGCCATTTTGCGAACGCGTCTAAATATTAATACTTCACGTGTCACTTAACGCCTTAAAAAGGAAGCCTATTAGATATTACACAGGAATTTATCCCCGACAGCGCCCAAAACACATCAGATAGTCAGTGTATTGTGCAATTAATTCCGTAGTCACATTCGTATTATCTATCGTCGTTTATTATCGATTAGAATTGTCTGGGTGAAATGTTTAGTTTGTATTTTTTACGTTATATATTTAATTGTGCTTTGTAGGTTTCAGTAAATTAAAAACATCATCAAATACGCTTAGGCACCACTCAATTAACTCGTTTTACGTATTTAAATAGACAGCACAGTGTTAGTCGTTTAAGGCCGAAAATGTAGGATATAGAAAACAACATATTTTTTTACGGTAAATAGTGGCTGCGTTTAGTAGGTCCTATCATTCGCTATGTTGAGATTTGAAATGCGTGTCAGATGGTGGATACACCTACCACTGCCCACTGAGTGTAAAGAGGTTTGCGCCCCTGCTATTTGGGGAACGTCTTTTCATAAAGAAGCTAACTCTGAGATTTTGGGGCTGTCGGACACTGACTATAAAAATACGGATTGCTTATCTTAATATCTGTGAATTCTTACCAGGCTACACGGCGTCATAACCACTGACGGCTGTAATGCTAGAAAGAAAAATCTCTTAATTAATCAAGAAATATCCCTCCACTCTGATGTCAATGTGACAAACTTTATAACAGGATTAATTCCACAAAGTCTCCAGCTTCAGCCGCAGGTAAAGTTAGCGAGCCTAGGCTGATGTTACAGGTCGGGAGAGTGCGCGAAGTCGTGTGCGCGTAGATCAGTGTGTTTCTGCAATCAGAGCGGTGGAGGTGGCAGTATTCGTCTGCTTAAGCAGCAGCTGCTGTCACGTGACTGAGGTGGGAGGGCCGTAAAGTTTGTTCAGACTCGCGCTGAAGGTAGTTATTCAAAATGATGGGGACTTTCTGGATGTAATCCTGCTATACCTGTTGTAATTCCCTCACATCTATGCACACTGCCGCCATACGGCAATTCTTAAAGTGACCTCTGCTTTTCCTTTTTGCACGCCAGTTATATTGTCCTTAGCCGCTTCATTGGTAGCACAGTATTAAAACCAGCCAAATATTTAAGCTCATGGACTTTTTTAAGGTCAGTCTCATATGTCTATTCTTCCGACACTTGGAATCCTGATCCTCCATTCACATCACAACCAACAATTTTTCAAATTTAAGTGCGTATGTGTTTTTTAAACACCGGTAGTCGGTCACGACTCGGTGCCGTGTTAAAGGCACGCTTCACGGCCATCAAGAAGAGTTATGGTACAGTTTAATTAAATATTTTTATGCAGTTAAAAGCTGGGAAAAAAAATATGACACCCTATATTTTAAATACTTGCATTCGTATCTGGAGATCAGTGGCAGTCAGGTCTGTGAATTGATAATTAATACTTAACCAGTGCCTCAGTTTTGTGCAGAATTTCTGCTAACGCAGTTTCCCACCATATGAAATTTGTTGCAAGTTTTCATAAACGTCAACTCTGGCGTTACATTTATGATCATCTTTGTACACACACGTAAAATATTAGATCAGAATTGATGTGTCACATCTTGTTGTTTTTCTTAAGATATCATCGATTAAAATACACTGTCTGACACATCTAATTCAATTTTAAAACATCTCTTGTTTTTTAAATAGCAGCTACATATTTCGACCCTACTGGGTCATTGTCTGACTTATACAAACATGTATGTGACAAAAAGTAATTTGTTAATTTTAAGTCACTCATTGTCGTTTCGTAGCCCTTCCCTCTTCTACCTACTCACAGCAGGTGTCGAGGTTGTTTATTTTCACTTGATCACACTCAGACACACACCACAGTCGGTAGGACTCCTCTGGATGAGGGATCGGCCCGTCGCAGAGACCTCTACCTGAAAACACAAACACTGTAAAGAGAAAATATCCATGCCCCCGGCGGGATTCGAACCCATGATCCCAGCAAGCGCTCGGCCACAGACCTACGCCTTAGACCGCGCGGCCACTGGGATCGGCTTATGTAATTCATATCGTGCGTATTAGTTTATTTAATACATCGAACTGCTTTGTGTTGTGAGGACCCACGTGGGGTATTTAACTAACTTACTGGGGCACGCGGTGGCGCAGTTGGTTGAGGCACTGCGTTACAAGCCGGAAGGTCGCGGGTTCGATTCCCGATAGTGTCATTAGAATTTTTCATTGACATAATCCTTCCGGCCGCACTATGGCCCTGGGGTCGACTCAGCCTCTAACAGAAATGAGTACCAGGAATATTTCCTGGGGGGTAAAGGCGGCCGGTGCCTAAGGCTGACAACCTTACCACCTTCATATGCCGATTGTCTTGAAATCTAAGAGCCTCAGCTTACTGTAACCGTGAGGGACTCTGCAGGCCTGTACAGCGATTGTTTTACCTTTTACCCAGGTTGATTGCCCGGATCCTTAGCTCCTTTCCTGCACATTCCCTTATGTCTCGGTCCATAATTAAACATGGCGACAATTTTTTATTTGTAACTGTTGAAGTGTATAAAAACAGGGCTTTGCTGGTGTTTTGGAGACAATCAAATTGCGGTGTTTGTTCAGCTGTTCGTACGAGCGGGACAGGCATCAAGGGATTCGCCCTATTTCGCGTCGTAACACCTGTCAGCTCTGAACTTCACAGTGTTTCCTGAATGCATTCTTCCGCACTGTCAGTGGAGTACAATCCACACACGGAATTGTATTAAATACATTTAAAGGTTCTGAAATTGTGTGCAAACAGAATGTTGGCGATATCGAAAGTAAGGGTCACATTTTTAGAGCTTGTATTTTTGCGAATGCGCCAAAAATATTCGCCGGATTTTTTTAGAGTACATTGCTGAAGAAAGCTTACGGACCTAAAAGGTAAAAATATGGTTGTCGCTATACGTACCATGAGGGCAGAGGAGGTATAGCTCCACTCACTCTTAACCTCGGCACTAGCCAGAGGTGAGTGGTTAACCGCAGGTCCCAGAGAAACATCCCACAGTATCCACTGAATAGTAGGATTGTGGTCTCCAGTGCCGGCCAGGACGTTTCGGGGAATAGACGGCTGCATGCGGGGTTCGAACACAGGATCGTCCGTCCCTTAGCCTAGTCGGTGTCCTGACTACAGATTATGGACCTGAAAGAGAGATAATAACGTCTTCTTCTTCTTCTTCGTCTTCTTCTCCTTCTTCTCCTTCTTCTTCTCCTCCTCCTCCTTCTTCTCCTCCTCCTCCTCCTTCTTCTCCTCCTCCTCCTCCTCCTCCTCCTCCTCCTTCTCCTTCTCCTTCTTTTTCTTCTTCTCCTCCTCCTTCTTCTCCTCCTTCTTCTCCTTCTCTTTCTCCTTCTCCTCCCCCCCCTCCTCCTCCTTCTCCTCCTTCTTCTCCTTCTCTTTCTCCTTCTCCTCCCCCCTCCTCCTCCTCCTCCTCCTCCTCCTCCTTCTTCTTCTTCTTCTTCTTCTTCTTCTTCTTCTTCTTCTTCTTCTTCTTCCTTGGCGTAGGGTCCTTACAGTTTAACCAGCGCCTCCTTCAGAATGACAGCCCATACGAATCTGTCTTTGCTTTCTTCCTCCATCTCTTGACACCCATCGATTTAATATGATCCTCAATGCAGTCTAGCCACCTTACTTCTGGTCTTCCTGCTTTTCTTCTTCCATCCGGTTTCCCCAGGAATACTTCATTTACAGTCCTGTCATCAAACATTCTTACTATATGGCCAACCCATTCCAGCCTCATACTTCTATTGTTGTTATAATATTTTGTTTTCTGCACATAACCTGCAGTTCGTCATTAGTTCGGATTCTCGAGCCATTTTGATCATTTATTGGGCCGTATAGCTGTCTGAGTATTCTCCACTTCCATGTTTTAAGGGATGGCTTTGTTTGCTCTGTCATTGCCCACGTTTCGCAACAACATAGCATTGCGTGTTTAATCAATGCAGTAAATATTTTGAGAGATAATAACAGAAGCATGAAAATTGTGAAATTTTTATGAAATATTATTTTACTACTGAAAGAAATTTCATTGGTTAGGACATGGGACAAGTATGAGAGAAATGAAATTTGCACTTAAATATTTAAATAGAAAAACTGAAGGAAGAATATCGCTTGGCAGATGTAGACGTAGATTGGAAGACAGTATTAAACAGGATATCAAATAATGGGGGTTTGAATGTGTGTAATGGATTAATCTGCCTCAGGTTCCAAATCGTGCGAACAGAGCACTTCCGAAAAGTCGGGAAATACTCGCCCAAAGACACGGTATCACATGCCAAAAGACTCGCATCTTCAGCAACACCGCTGTGAGGATGTCAAATGTCGCCGTCCTCCGTTTTCTTGAAGGTCACAGAAATTTTTTGGTATTCTGTGGGAATGTCAAATTTGAGTATGTATCGTGATTCAGTTGGCGAGTCATTGGGTAAGAAAATTACCATGTAAATATTCTAACAGAAAGGAAGGTGTCTGTATAAATTACTAGCATTGAAACGTTTAAAAATTATCTGTGTACAGCTGACATAGAACATGCTCAGAGCGTTCATTCAGATACCAAAACACTCCTTAAGAATTTCACTATAAAAGGGATGAGCTCCAAAATTTCACGCGTCTCAGCACTCTGTTTGAACAGGGTTTACGGAAGTCCAGGTGAAGTTGCAAGATGGATTGCCTAGCCACGCGGGGAGGCACAAGAAATATGACCTCGCATCAAGCAGACACCCACTTCAACAGACTTCCGTCCATCCAAGACGGAGTCTATTATCACTTGTCTAAATCCCCACACCATTCCATACATGTGAAATGTCTTATATATACAGTACCATTATGTATATACCGGCTTTATGTTTGTACCGTCTATAACAAATGGCATCAGATTCTTCGTCAAAGAACCCCGGATCAGTTTAATTAATGAGTCTGCGGTGGCGGAGGTGTGGATGAACAAATGAGCATCACGCTACGTCAGGCATAGTGATGAACCGAAGTACGGGGGAAGGGGGGGGAGGGTTTCTTTAAAAAGGCAAAAGGGTTGGAGTGCTTTTTTCTTCGGTTTCGGACGCAGTATGACGACACCATTTATCATAGCGGTGTGGGCGGCCAGATCCCACAATGCAACTCTCTCTGTGTATGTTGCAATTTGAATTACACTAGTTGCTTCACTTTTACATGGCAGAGATGGATTGGAACAGATTTGCTTTTATTGCCTTACGGCTGGAAATATGCAGAGTGTGCGGACGGTTGCTGTAGCTCACTTAACACAGTGTGTGTTGCTGTAGCTCACTTAACACAGTGTGTGTTGCTGTAGCTCACTTAACACAGTGTGTGTTGCTGTAGCTCACTTAACACAGTGTGTGTTGCTGTAGCTCACTTAACACAGTGTGTGTTGCTGTAGCTCACTTAACACAGTGTGTGTTGCTGTAGCTCACTTAACACAGTGTGTGTTGCTGTAGCTCACTTAACACAGTGTGTGTTGCTGTAGCTCACTTAACACAGTGTGTGTTGCTGTATCTCACTTAACACAGTGTGTGTTGCTGTAGCTCACTTAACACGATGTGTGTTTTGCTATATCTCACTCAACACACTATGTGCTGCTATAGCTCACTTAACACAGTGTGTGTTGCTGTAGCTCACCTAACGCGATGTGTTTTGCTATATCTCACTCAACACACTACGTGCTGCTATATCTCACTTAACACACTGTGTTGCTATAGCTCACTTAAAATAATGTGCTGATGTAGCTCATTTAGCACATATGTGTTACTGTAGCTCACGTAACTCAATGTGTGTTCCCGTAGCTTACTTAAACGCTGTGTGTTTCTTTAGCTCACTTGACACACTGCGTGTTGCTGTAGCTCACTTAACACGTATATGTTAACATAGCTTACGTAACACGATGCGTGTTTCTATAGCTCACTTAACACAGTGTGTTGCTATAGCTCACTTAACACAAGGCGTTGCTATAGCTCACTTAACACAATGTGTGTAGCTATAGCTCACTTAACACTGTGTGCTGCTATACCCCACTTAAAATGTGTTGCAATATCTCACTTAACACGGTGTGTGTTACTATAGCTCAGGTAACACAATGTGTTTCTATAGCTCGCTTAACAGAATATGTGTTATAACTCAGAATTCTCTGTCTTCACCATACACTTCAATGTAAGATTAGTAAAAGAATACCTAATTAAATGAAAGGGCGGATTGTTCCGTTTGTTCATTTTCATCGTTATGTAAGGTGGCTGTGTACAGTGGTTGGCAAATGTGAAATTTTTTGCATCTCAGTGACATTCACGGTATAGCGCAGCGCACATTAAATGAAAGGGCTGCCACCACGCAGCCCACACTGCCAAGCGCCAGCTAATCTCGACAGGAGTGCAGGTCGCCGCTCAAATGTCCGTTACTTTTCATCGATTTTAACCAAAACCGAAAAGTAGCGACCAGTTTTATTTACACTGCCCAAAGTAAAATGTCATAAATTTTTTAGATATGCGCTCTTCTGGAATATTACATAACGTAGAGTGGTGGTTCTTTACCGACGTTTATTCTTCTTAGACTTCTTGGCCTTGGAAGATGTGCCCAATATGTTGTCCCGAAACGTCAGTACAGAATTATAACTCTACGTTTCTTTTTGTTAGACTTCTTGGCATTTGAAAATGTGTCCAATATGTTATCCCGAAACGTCTGTACAGAATTATAACTCTACGTTTCTTCTTGTTAGACTTCTTGGTCTTTGAAGATGTGCCCAATATGTTGTCCCGAAACGTCTGTACAGAATTATAACTCTACGTTTCTTCTTGTTAGACTTCTTGGCCTTTGAAGATGTGCCCAATATGTTGTCCCGAAGCGTCTGTACAGAATTATAATTCTACATTTCTTCTTGTTAAACTTCTTGGCCTTTGAAAATGTGTCCAATATCTTGTCCCGAAACGTCGGTACAGAATTACCACTCTACGCTACTTAATATCGCAGAAAATCACAGATCTCATCTGCGTCGTGACGGAAACCTGAAATCTTGCATACGTTTTTATTCAGCGGTACTTGCATAGCTACTTGCCTACAGACGGACGCAATAATCGCTTTGACAGGCCCGACAGAGGAATGCAAACGCGCCTTAAGACGTCAGTTTGTAATAAGGAGGCTCTGACCTAAGCTAGTTCAAGTCGGCGTGCTGGAAAACAGAGCCGTTAAGTCTCACCTGTCGCACTGCAGAGTTGTCATGGCAAGGGAGCGGCCCGCCACAACGCGAACAACAGCTGAGTGTCGCGCTGAGGAAAACGTTTTGAGCTGAGCCAGAACAGTGAACTGCCGAAACTTGAGTTTGTATTAAGTCCATCCCTACTAACTGTACCGCCAAATGCGAGCAGCGTTTCGGAAACATTTAAAAAGGGAACAAAATTTAATTTGAATCTATCCATGCCGTTGTGTATATAGACTTCGATAAACAATACTCTGTATTCCATCTGACACAACGTGTATTTATCATTATTTTTCCAACACTACATGTTTCGATCAAGCCGATCTCACAAAATCTTGCGTTTTTACCTTTAATTTTAAATTTTTGTGTAAATAAACACCTGATGATCATCTGCTTTATTGAAACGTGCAGTGTTTGAAAAATAATAATAAATACAGGGTGTGTCAGAAAGAATACACAGTTCTATTTATGGAAGAATAAAATTGAATTTGCGATAAAATCAAGGGCAGAGACGTTTGTTCTTTTGGGTTGTTTCACGGCGTAGCTTGGCAGTTGGTTACCGACGTTTTGGGACAACACATCCTTCTTATATTTTAAGGGCCGTCAGTAAGCATCTACCAACTTACTAGGCGTAACATCAAGGTTTCAATTTACATCGCGGCGTAAGACTGGAATCTCGCAAAATTAAAACAGATAAAATTGTGGCAATGCTTGCTACCATTCAGGTCACAATCTTTTGTTGTTTGCCTGTCTTACATCTAAGACACAAAGTTTAAAATATGACTGGACAAAATTTCATATTTCTCTGTTGTTTTGTATGCGTGTCTGTTACCACGTAGGAAGAAACACCATCACGGGGTCCGGTACGTAGTGCCAATAGTGCAGAGTAACATAACGGATCAACTGGTCGCCTGTATTGATTGTATATAGGGCACATATTCGTGGGTGAGTCAAATGTGTTTAAAAGTTGTTGTGTTGGCTATACTGCTGTGAGGATGTACAAAGACTTGTAGCCCGGTGAACAAAGTGTGTGGAAAATGAGGATGATTATGTGGAACAACACAGGCAATGTTCGTGTAAAGTAACGTTGAGGCGCGTTCGCGTAACCATTGTTGCAGTGGAAAAGCAATAACTATTACATATTCTGAGCGTGTCCGTAATAGTGCCTTAGTTATCGGGCATGCAAAGCGCATGCGTCACAACTAGGCACAACCAGGTTTCTATTCAGTGACCCAAGGATTCTTTTCTCGGAGGTAAAGCGACGGGAAGTTGGGGGTGAACACGATCACTCGCGTCCGTCTATTATCAAGATTAAAACTTGGTGGAGCTATACCTCCATGTGGCTCTGTAGCTTGCACAGGGAGAGCTTAGCCATCTGGTGACATTATTTCTTATGAACGTGTGTAATGTGGTAGAAATTGTAAAATTCCCTCTGTTATTAAAGTATGAGGTCAGAGGTCAGGCCTCTTGTTTCACCGCATTACGTGATTAACGCTGAGGAACTGAAATCAGTTGCAGTGTGTTGTCACTTTATGAAACGCGGTCATATTGTCACTGTAGGCTAATTAGTTCGATTAATTATAAATTTCTTCCCTCAGCAAATAGATTTGAACTCGATTATAACGTCACGAAAGGGAATTAATATTTTGTGTCGTTATAAACGAGTGTCGTTATAACCGAGGATTATAATGTTATGGTTAACAGTGAGGTATTAATTGGTACCACAGAATATCTGACGCTATAGAAGAGATGTCGTATAAACCAATGTCGTTATAACAGGGTTCCACTTTGTATATTTAGCAAAGTAATTGCCTGATTTTGGTTTAGCATTAACTTTCTGAAGTGTGTAATTTAAATGAATTAAAAATTCATTTCCTACCTCAGAGAAAACTTCAGTCGTTTCCCTTACAAATACGTACCAGTTAATGCTGGTTTTGAAAACAACCGCAGTTTGTCAGAATTATATGCGGTCTTATAAACAGACTGTGTGATCAAAATGCATAGTTTCTAAGTGTTGATGCAGGTGGTATGTATAGTAACCACTGCTTTAGGAGGTTAATATACCTACATCTGTCATTTCCAGATATTCCTTCCTTCATTTTAAAGCAATGCCATTGGATAAATTAATGCTAGAGCCGAAGGGTGGGAAGGAAACGGCAGGCCTGCGCGGTGGATAGAAACCTTAAGTGGGTAGATGCCTGAGTAAGGCAGACAGATAGAATGATTGATTGTGCAGTTAAAGCCACGTAAGTGTGAACCAAACATCAATATAAAAGACTAAACCTAACCATTCACTCATCAGTCAGGAGTCAGTGTTTGTATTGTCACAAACAGGGCTAGACTGTGATAGCAATAAGCGGAAAGAGAACACAATTCAGTCAGTACTTCAGTCTCGACCTTTACGGAATGACTATTTATAGCGTGTGTGTTCAGTAAAACAGTAAAGTGAGGTTTTCGTTAAGGGTTATAATTTATAAGGGATGGATCTGTGGAAGGGTTACGTGTGGAAAATTTGGCTGAAATGGGAAAGTCAAAATTATCCTGTTAAAATTCAACCGAGTTACTTCAGGCTTCCGCCGCCATGTAGGTGAGATCTCCGTTCTTCTGGGACGTTACGCAGCATTGAGTGGTACTTCTGTATCGACGTTTCGGGACACACTATCGATCCTATTTTCAATATGCAAGAAGTCCACTAAGAAGTAGGCTTTCTTCGTGGAATTTTTTACCCTTGAAGATGGGACCGATAGGTTATCCCGAAACGTCAATAAAGAACTAACACTCAACGCTGTGTAACATCGCAGAAGAACGTAGATCTCAACAAAATTCAACCGACTTTATTTCCCAGTAGTTTAAAAATTGAAGTCTGAAATCGACGTCAAATTTTTGATATCTGTTATCTACTGAAAGAAATGCACGGGTTCATTCGGCGACTTCTAGGACTGTGGAATAACTCGCGCCACCAAATTAGTCGGTCATCACAAGGGACTCAAATGGGTTTCATCGGCGACTGTAAAAGTTGCAAAAGATAGGCAGTCGTAGCGGAACAAACCGAGCAATAGTATTCCCAAGGGCTAGTCTGATGGCCTAAAACAGTTAGCTATAGACTAATTACTCTCGTACGGGGGGACAATCTATTGTTCTATAGTACTCCATCGAAAGATATTTCTGGGGTATCATGAAGCAGTTGGTAACGGCGAACGTATTTCAGTTCCACAGGGTCACTTAGAAGGCTGTCGCAGCATGGAACGAACTTTGCAACAAAGCGATTGTCCCGTTCGATACTGGGTGTTTCGCAAGGTACGACGCGAAAAGTTCGTTGCTGGGTGCTTCACAAAGTACAATGGGAAATGTTCAGTACTGGGTGTTCTATAAGGTACGATTTTTGATATGATATTGGGTGCGTCACAAAATATGATACGGAACCTTCAATACTGGGTGTTCCATAGGGTGCTTCACAAGGTATGATACGAAACGTTCAGTAGGCCTACTGGTTGTTCTGTAATGTGTGATATTAAACGGTACTGGGTGCTTCACAACATATGATTCGAAATGTTCAGTGCCGGGGTTCTGAAGTGCGATAAAAACGGTACTGGGTGTTTCACAAAATCAAATACAAAGTGTATTTTGTTACTATTTTTAAGAGGAGATCATGGACCAAGTCCGTTGTACAAACGTGAAATTTCTTTTTCCAATGGCGGCACAGCCCCCAGTGCGCCAGGGCCTCCTCATTATCGAGGCTTCACCATCACATTCAGACACACCACACTCGGTAGGACTCCTCTGGACGAGTGATCAGCCCGACGCAGAGACCTCTACCTGACAGCACACAACACTCACAAGAGACATGCCCCCGCCGGGATTCGAACCCTCAGTCCCAGCTAGAGAGCGGCCGCAGAACCTTGCCTTTGACTTTAACCCTTTAAAGACAAAACATATCTCTTTTATATAAGGACTCAGTGCGTACCGCGCTGTAAACACTCTCCACTTCGGTTATAAAAACCAGTCTCTTAATGTTTTGTAAGGCAAAAGTTGCTGTTTGTTCTGAGATCCGTACAAAACACATAAACGCAATGTGCGCACCACGTAGAATTTTTTTAATGTTAAAGCTGGTGGTACGTAAAGTTACCGCTAGGCTTTAAAAGGTTAAAGACGAAGCGTATCTGTTTTATATAAGGACTCAGTGCGTACCGCGCTGTAAACACTCTCCACTTCGGTTATAAAAACCAATCTCTTAATGTTTTGTAAGGCAAAAGTTGCTGTTTGTTCTGAGATCCGTACAAAACACATACACGCAATGTGGGCACCACGTAGAATTTTTTAATGTTAAACCTGGTCGTACGTAAAGTTACCGCTAGGTTTTAAAAGGTTAAAGACGAAGCGTGTCTGTTTTATATAAGGACTCAGTGCGTACCGCGCTGTAAACACTCTCCACTTCGGTTATAAAAACCAGTCTCTTAATGTTTTATAAGGCAAAAGTTGCTGTTTGTTCTGAGATCCGTACAAAACACATAAACGCAATGTGGGCACCACGTAGAATTTTTTTAATGTTAAACCTGGTGGTATGTAAAGTTACTGCTAGGCTTTAAAAGGTAAAATATGTCCCATACGCATTGATATGGCCTTAACTGCACGCAAAGTTGGAAGACAGTGTAAAGAACTGAGATGCTAAAGTGAACCGAAACCAAGGGCAGGCGCTTCTCTAACTGGTTACATGAACTTGTTACTTCATTCAGACGGGCCTGCATGTGGAATCCTGTTGCTCCCTTGTTTGTATCTGCCAATAGCATTCCACTTGCGTCAAGATAACAGCCTGTTTTAAATGCTAGTTCAGAAAATAATTAATATGAACTTGGAGTCGTCCCGATCCTTTGTTCCGCGTACTGGCGGCGCGAAGCGTAAGAGACGCCCCGCTGGGCGTGCGCCATCTTGCCCCCTCACCCGCGCAAATGTCCTCACTGGTGTTCGGTACTTACAGGTTGTGTCGAAATGCAATGCCAGGCTGCGGGTCTGAGACGTGGAATTTTGGACTGCTGATTAACCTTTTAAAGCCTAGCGGTAACTTTACGTACCACCAGGTTTAACATTAAAAAATTCTACGTGGTGCCCACATTGCGTTTATGTGTTTTGTACGGATCTCAGAACAAACAGCAACTTTTGCCTTATAAAACATTAAGAGATTGGTTTTTATAACCGAAGTGGAGAGTGTTTACAGCGCGGTACGCACTGAGTCCTTATATAAAACAGATACGCTTTGTCTTTAAAGGGTTAAAAAACTCTACGTGGTGCCCACATTGCGTTTATGTGTTTTGTACGGATCTCAGAACAAACAGCAACTTTTGCCTTATAAAACATTAAGAGATTGGTTTTTATAACCGAAGTGGAGAGTGTTTACAGCGCGGTACGCACTGAGTCCTTGTATAAAACAGATACGCTTCGTCTTTAAAGGATTAAAGCAGCTAAGAGGCTCACCAAAATCCATTCTAAGTAAATTTAAGCACATTTACATATGCACTTCATATTTCCAAAATATGTAAGTGACAGTTAAGTCTGTAAATGACGACCAGGGCCTTGTTACTCCGGGGTAAAGCTTGAAGCTGACTACTCACCTCCATCTAATATTGAAGTTTAGAATGAGTGGAGCTGTACCTCTACTTCCCCATATTCCCTCATGGCGTAATAATGAATAAAGCACAGGAAAATCTTTACTTTTAAGAGAGAAGGATTAACAATGAAATGAAAAAAAAACAGGTTAGGAAGAATTTTACAGTTAAATAGCTCAGTGATTGGATTAAGAAGGCTGGTGCCGGTAGAAAATGTAGCACAATGCAGGGATATAATGATCTTCGAAGGCGTTACACTAAAATGATCTTGGATACTGAGGACGAGGGAAGAAGGCCGTGCCATGGCTCAGGCCTCCCACTGCGAAGGCCCGGGTTCGATCCCGGTTCAGTCCATGTGGGATTTGTGGTGGACAAAGTGGCACTGGGACAGGTTTTCCCCCGAATTCTTCGGTTTTCCCCTCTCAGTTTCATTCCACCGATGCTCAATTACTAGGAAAAGGACAGAAATTATCATCATCTTCGTCACAGGGTTGCACAATAAGCCACAAGGTTGCAGTGCGTCCGTAGCGTCTGCTGCGGGGCCCTTCACCACTTAAAAAAAAAGAGGGAAGAAGAAAAGGGAAGAGAAGAGTAATAAAAATTGGAACGGAAAGAGAAAAACCATCTGCTTCTTCCGAAAATCGAAACTTGTATTCTTCGAGCGTCCACCGCGTAGTTTAGTTACTGTGTCCTCTGAGCTATTCCTATTCAAGTATTGCCCCCAGAATTTCGTAGCGCACCCAGAATTTTTCCTTGAGGGGGAGAGAGTTCACCCTGAGGCTATGTACAATTTATGTTCGATTTTAAAAATTATGTTATAAAAATCATGGTGTGAGTACAACATAATGCTGCCTGCAGCTGGATTTATGTACACACGAATATAATTGCATGTTCCGTGACTCAATCACAGTGTCCTATCTTCTTGTTTTTTAATTTTATTAATTTATTTTTCAAAATTCTAATGTACTGGTCATCAGCCGATTTCAGTGGCTGATTTCGGATGAAGGGTAAATCACGTAAAACTTTTGATATTACAGTATCTACAAAAGTGTTTTTTAAATTTTAGTTTGGGTGCGCCGCGGGCCGAATAACTATACTGCATAAAACGCAACTATAGTGTATCAATATTATTCTCCCTGAAGATGACCCAGCAGGGTCAAAACACGTAGGAGACTTTCAGGGATAAAGATTACATATATTTTCGTGCATCAGTTGGTGTTTCTTATTTCGTATGATACAGTGCACCGACATGGAACACATTAAAGACGAAGCGTATGTGTTTTATATAAGGACCCAGTGCGTACCGCGCTGTAAACACTCTCCACTTCGGTTATAGAAACCAATCTCTTAATGTTTTATAAGGCAAAAGTTGCTGTTTGTTCTGAGATCCGTACAAAACACATAAACGCAACGTGGGCACCACGTAGAATTTTTTAATGTTAAACCTGGCGGTACGTAAAGTTACCGCTAGGCTTTAAAAGGTTAAAATTGTGCTACTTTGCAAGGAAGATCACAATTGTGGCTCACCTTGTACACAGAATTGACGTAAAAATGGAAGAGGTCAGAAAACAGTTTATCGCTTGTGGACTTCGAATTCTTCTACGTGAAAGAAAGTTTGTAGTCTTTCTGCTTTCCTCCCACCCGAAGGACTCGTCACTACAATAGCTGCTGGATGGGGCAGTTTTTTCCCCCCCGCCCTTTATGGGCTTAGCATTCTTTTCGGTGCCTTCTGTTATTGACAGTGTCGTTTCTACACCCCCCTCCCCCGAGAAACCACTCGGCTGGAACGGCCCGTGGAACACAAGAATATCCCTTTGTATGGAAATCTTTAATTTGCAAGTTTTTCACCATCATTGAATAGGGAGGTGTTTTCTATATGTGGAGGTTAGTTCCACTGACTCCATCCAGGATCATAAACACATAAACACGAATTCGCGACATAGAGCATGAGGGACATGGGCGTGTCGAACAAGACACACGGTGTGTGTATAATGTAACCTTGAGGCGCGTTCGCGTAACCACTGTTGCCGTGGAAAAGCAATAAGTATTATATATTCTGAGCGTGTGTCTGTAGCCTTAGTTATCCAGCATGCAAAGCGCATGCGCCGTATTATATTGTCATCTGTGGCCTGTCTGGATGTACCGTATTTTTCCACATTATCTCATAAACTGTATGATTTTCAGGAAAAAGTTATTGAACACAAAATGTGTGTTTTGATTTTGTCTACAACTTTTGTCTGAAAGATTTCTCATTCTAAGAAGAATTCAGCGAGATATTATCATAAATGTACACAAGTCTTAATGTAAAGTAACCGAATGCTTTCCATATCGTCATTCTCCAGTCGACACTGTGTAGTCTGAGCTAATGCCAGCGTCGCTGAATAACCATGGATGAGGCAGCGGCGCTTTCTTTTTGTTGTCTTCTGGGTTTTAGCAACGTGTCGTCTGGGAAAGTGGCTATTAATTAAGCAGAGAGAGGGCATTACTTCTGCTTGGACGGATGGCCCAGTTAACAGCAACACGCTGCGGTCTGAGTTGACGTGCTACGTGCTGCAGTCCGCATTTAGGTCAGAACCAAACTTTTGAGCTCTGCGGGTCACCTGAGCAATCTCTTCTAGCACTGCGCACTTACGTAGCCCTACGTCACTTGTCTTTGTTCAATATAGACTTAACTTTTGGTTGCAAGTTTATATTTCTGTGTTCCCAATCGCAAAGTGTTACCGCATACAAAGTGGGCTGTTCAAACTTTGGTATAGCTTACAGCAGATTCACTTATCTGTGTGCGTAATTAAACATCATATCGTGAAGATGTATTGAGAAGAGGAGGTAGGGCCTGCACCTCCATAACATTAGCACTAGATACAACTGAGTTGTAATATTTATGCCCCTATTTCCTTATCACCGGACAAAAGTCATTGGATAGAAACATGGATATAAAATTTAAGAAAGGTAAAATTTTCCCTCTCCACACCATGAAGGCGTATAGGGGGAGTCGAGGTTTAACTCCTCTCATTCTTAACTTCGGCTCTGGAAGGAAGTGAGTGGTCAACATCAGGCCCCGGCTGTTTTTCCTCCTGGAAAATCCCTGGTATTTGTTGACCAGAAGGCTGAGTGAGTCCCAGAGGGGGTATGAACATTTTGGAGAAGAGAGAAACCTCGTGACCCTGCCGGGATGGGTGGGCCGCAGAATTAGTCGTGACTCTGTCAAAAAAAAATCTGTTTTCCCTGCGAGGAATCAGCCCTGATTCTCTGAACATCTTACACGTAGACTAGTCACTGAACCTACTGAGATACACATTCTGTCACTTACAATAAGTGCGTGTGTCAGAGGTTTATTTGTACATGAATTTGCAAAATGACGTCGGTTAAAAATAAAGTAATATCAGAAGTGCAAAGGAAAACGCCTACGTGCTTATACTTGCCACCCACAAACATAACCGGACCACATGTGACCCAAGGACCACACGTTAGACATTGCTGCTTGTAATTTTGAACAGTTCCAGCTGATTGGTTTACATAGCTCCCCCCCCCCCTCAGTCCACACACACACACCCATATAGACAAGTTTCAAAAGGTAACTGACAGCTCGGGTACAAGGAGTTTAAAATATCCGGCCCTGCTGCCTTATTCGACCGTGTGAAACCGAGACGGTTGTAAAGAGTCACAAAGATAACCCTCTATGCTTCTAGCTGTAAGTTCTGCAAAGGTCGCATGCTGAATACAGGAATTTTACACTCCGTGTAAAGAAGGTAACGTCACGTGATTTCGGGCTTCCACCCCGATGTAGATGAGATCTGCGATCTTCTGGCATATTACGCAGCGTAGAGTGGTAGTTCCGTATCGACGTTTCGGGACAACCTATCTGTCGTATCTTCAAGTCCCAAGAAATCCAAGAAGAAAGCCTTTTCGATCCTTGAAGATGGGACCGATAGGTTGTCCCGAAACGTCGGTACACAGTTACCACTCTACGCCACAAAATAACCTTGTTACTCTACTGTGACATCAAGGCGTGTGGTGGCGTGGTGGGACCGATTCAAAGGTTCTTGTGCTAGGCAACCTACTGACCAAAGGATAGGAGGTACTGAGGCTTATCTCCCTGGATACGGCAGGCAGGGTATGAGTTCATCGCTGACCTGGGTGTAGTAAAGAATGGGTGGGACTATACCGCCATTATCCCACACGTGTTTATGTTAGGGCAGCTCTAGTGTTCTTTGTATTTTGTTCCTTCAACTTTCGGAAAGGGAAGCCAGCTTACAGAGTGTACAAACATTTGAATTTGATAATTGTGCAGCTTTTATAGTAGCGGTTAAGGCTTTATATCATCATCATCATCATCATCATCATCATCATCATCATCATATCCTTATAATTAACCATTTAAAGACGAATGGCATACTGTTTTAGTTGAAGATTCAGTCCGTACCGCGCAGTAAACACACTCCGTCTCGGTTATAAAAACCAGCCAGTTAATGCTGTGTAGGGAAATAATCGCTGTTTGTTCTGAGATCCACACAAAACACATAAATACACTGTGTGGGCAGAACGTAGAATTTGTGAATGTTAAACCTGGCGGTACATAAAGTAACCACTGGGTTTGGAGGGCTAACAATTCTTTAAGTTAGATCTTTATTTACAAGACCAGACTGTGACAAATATTGCTGTTATGTCTCAATTCAAACCATAACATGGCGTGGTTTGTGCCTTAATAATATCATACGTCTTATATAGCTGTACAGCGGGATAGCTCAGTTGGTATAGTGACTGCACTGTAAGGTACAGTGTAGCTTCCTTTCACAGTAGCGGCGCGGGTTTGGTTGTTTGTTGAGGCGAGAGACGTAAATGCCAGAAGAATTAAATAAACAGGGACAAATCGACTGGTAAATTGAGATAGAGGGAGATACATAAATAAAGAGCTCAAATATTGCTAAAGAGATTTACACAGGTAGAAGAAGTAAGGATTGTAGATGTCTGTCACAACAACCCTCATGGGTTGTCAAGTTCACTGCAACATGTTTCGGCAATAAACTTGACAACGTGTGAGAGTAACTTCATTACAACGAGTTATTGTTCCGTTTCGCAGTCCTTCCCTCTTCTACTTGCTCACAGCAGGTGTCGAGGTTGTTTATTTTCACTTGATCACACTCAAACACATACCACAGTCGGTAGGACTCCTCTGGATGAGGGATCGGCCCGTCGCAGAGACCTCTACCTGACAACACAAACACTGTACAAGAGAAAAAAATCCATGCCCCCGGTGGGATTCGAACCCACGATCCCAGCAAGCGCTCGGCCGCAGACCTACGCCTTAGACCGCGCGGCCACTGGGATCGAAACAAAGAGATATGCGACTTAAAATTAAAAAAAATGCAAATAGAGATTAAAAAATATAGGTAAAGAGGAACGTAGACCGGACAAATGCACCTAAATACATAGATATAATAATTAATATAGACACTTAATAAAATAAAATTCATGACAAGTTTAAAACGCCTACATGTTTCGGCACCGAGATGCCATCATCAGGGAGTTATTGAGAACAAAAGAATACAAGGTCAGCACACTTATCTAGGTACTGTGTCGCCTCAGTTAAAATTACTAAAATATTAAAATCCTGAAATACACGAATTTGGTAGACATAAAATTAAAATGTCTTGATGTTAAAAGTAAGCAATTCCAAGTGTAGCTCTGTACCTGTTTACATTCTCTATGCAGTATGCACACAAACGTCTGTCTCGATCTTACGTGATCCGAAGAAATCTCGCCCAGGTGGACAGTGTAACGTGTATCGTGTCACGCGGTGTGGTATGACGTGTAGGGGTTCAGTACTTTGCTATGAATTGTATTTTGTCAAGTGCGTTTGTTGGTGGATGTGTTAATTGTAAGAATATGCACGGTATGAACTCCATAACTAACTCCATGGAGCAGAGGCCTTCTTGAGAAGCTAACAGTTTCTCAGCTGGTCAAGAAATCCCCCGCATTTTATGCAACGCGGAGGTTCATTACCGCATTCACAAGAGCCGACCACCTGTCCCTATCCTGAGCCAGCTCAATCCAGTCCATGCCCCATCCCACTTGTGGAAGATCCATTTTAATATTATCCTCCCCTCTACACCTGCGTCTCCCAAGTGGTCGCCTTCCCTCAGGTCTCCCCACCAAAATCCTGTATACACCAATCGTTTTCCCCATACGCGCTACATGCCCCGCCCATCTCATTCTTCTCGATTTGAGTACCCGAATAATATTTGGTGATGAGTACAGGTCATTAAGTTCCTCGTTATGTAGTCTTCTCCACTCCCCTGTCGCCTCGTCCCTCTTAGGCCCAAATATCCTCCTCAGCACCCCATTCTCGAACACCCTCAGTCTTTGTTCCTCCCTCGGTGTGAGAGACCAAGTTTCACACCCATACAAAACAACAAGTAAAACTACAGTTCTGTATACCCTAATCTTTGTGTTTTTGGATAGCAACCTGGAAGACAAAAGATTCTGCACCGAATGATAGCAAGCATTCCCTGACTTCAGTCTGCTCTTCATTTCTTCATGAATGGAGTTTCGATTGGTTGCGCGGTATCAATGACATAAAACATATATGTGCTTATATTCGTGTATATGTGATGTCTTGATAAAGATGTCGGTCTGTTTTTATGTCCGTCCGTCCGTCACGTGTCGGCGTTGCGTGTTAAGATGTCGCATATGCAAATCGATTCAGAAAGAACTGGCCGCGTGTAGATTTCTGTAGCCTTTCCGGACCGCCCGCAGCAACACCTCTCCTCCACTCCGTCCCTCAAGAGGCTGTTGAACATCTCATATCGACGGTGTTAAAAGCACTTTGCAACTGCTGAGGGTTGTGAACAAGCAGCGTCTGACCGAGACGCCTGCACGGTCGTTGGCAGAAACGATCACTTCATATGTGTCTTAACGTGTCTGAACCCGTTGTGCTAATTGTACAAAAAGCAGTCTGTATGGAACGGCCCATCACAGTGGCTTGCAGGGTCTAAGGCGTGGGACTACGGCCTTTCGCTTGCTGGGATTGCGGGTTCGAATCCCGCCGGGGGCATGGATGTCTGTCTGTTGTGAGTGTTGTGTGTTGTTAGGTAGATGTCTTTACGTCGGGCTGATCACTAGTCCAGAGGAGTCTTACCGAGTGTGATGTGTCTGATTGAGATCGTGAAGCCTCGATAATGAGGATGGGGGGTGGGAACTACGGTGTTGCTGATGATACAAGTCCTGACTTAACTTTTAAAGCCTAGCGGTAACTTTACATACGACCAGGTTTAACATTAAAAAATTCTACGTGGTGCCCACATTGCGTTTATGTGTTTTTTACGGATCTCAGAACAAACAGCAACTTTTGCCTTATAAAACATTAAGAGATTGGTTTTTATAACCGAAGTGGAGAGTGTTTACAGCGCGGTACGCACTGAGTCCTTATATAAAACAGATACGCTTCGTCTTTAAAGGGTTAAACTCACATGGGGAGTGTTTACAGCGCGGTAAGCACTGAGTCCTTATATAAAACAGATACGCTTCGTCTTTAAAGGGTTAAACTCACATGAGGAGTGTTTACAGCGCGGTACGCACTGAGTCCTTATATAAAACAGATACGCTTCGTCTTTAAAGGGTTAAACTCACATGGGGAGTGTTTACAGCGCGGTACGCACTGAGTCCTTATATAAAACAGATACGCTTTGTCTTTAAAGGGTTAATTTGCTTCTTCAGTACACTTATATTTTGAAGACTGAGGCAGCAGGTTTTTCCGAAACACATTTACCAAAGTGCACCTTGTCACATAAGAGAAGCCCCTCAATTTTTTCTGAACACCTTGTGTTTGTACACTTTCAGTCTTTGCGTTGAAACCCTGTCAAAATGTAGAGCCTGAATTCTTATTCGTATATCTTTGTGCCCCACCCCCATACCCCGCCCAGAATTTAAGCAGCCAAAATTTACCAATTGAGGGGGCACTAATGCGTGCAGGTAGCACCCAGGCCTACCGCATTTATTCAATGAGCCAAAAATAATTGAAACCCTTAATGGGGATCAGAAGAACGATTTATTCCGGTAGGGCGGAAACGTCTAATGCCCTTTGCATGAGGTTAGAAACCGAAGGGAATCATAGTCGTTGACAATCATCGGGGTGGGGGTTGGTCGGGGGGGTCTAACAAGGTCGCTAACAGAATCTTCCCTTAGCCAGCAACTGTACAAAGAGCTGCACTCTTTGTGTACAAATAATATATAGGGGGAAAGTGACTTCGCCTGACTCCATATACAGGCGCAGTCTATCTTTTGACCATTTACCAGTGTTCCCATTCTGCTGGTGTTTTGTATTTCGCATAGGACCCCAAAGATTATCACCTGTCTTCCATTCAGTTCTCGCATTGATTTGTTATGCGCTGTACAATGGTATATGTAAGCGAAGAGGCTGGGCCATTATAAGGTTCTGGGCGTGCGAGGATAACTCGCTGCGTTTCCCCCTCGAGTGAAAGAATGGTCGGCAAGCCATCTGCTGTGTACAACAACAAGCTTTCGTATATTTACAAGTTACATATATCACACAGTTCGTACAACCAATAGGAAGACCATAAATACAGGGTCTACAGTAGGAGTGCCGCGTTGTATTGTGCAGTGAATCAGTGCCTTGTGTGTTCGGATAGAGTGCTTGTTTTGATATCAAAAATGGTTCTCAGAGGGATTGGCTTTAATGTGTGAAATGGATTGAACTGGCTTCAGGACACTTCAAGAGATATGTTATTTTGAGTTTGTGATCCTGTGGGTTGCAATACGTTGAAGTTCTTTGCATTTTTTTTTGCCGTTTACCCTGTGTGTTTTATCCATAATATGGATATAGAGACGAACTCGGTTATAACGATATCAGTTTAAGCGACTCCTCGTATATAGCGTCAGATGTAGGCCCCTACTGTGGTACGAATCAATTCCTCACTGTTAACCATAACATTATACTCCTCGGTTATAACAACACTCGTTTATAACGACACAAAATATTTAGTCCCTTTCATGACGTTATAACCGAGTTCGACTGTATACATACATTAATAATGTTATAACAACATCGGCTTATACGACACCTCGTCTATAACGTCAGATATTCTGTGGTACCAATTAATTCCTCACACTTAACCATATCATTATACTACTCGGTTATAACAACACTCGTTTATAACGACACAAAATATTCAGCCCCTTTCATGATGTTATAACCGAGTTCTACTCTATTTTGTTCCTCCGAAACGTCGATAATGATCCAAAAGTCTACATTTTGTCACATTTCCAAAGAGTATAACGTAAGAATTTATATTCGTTAAGCAATGGGATTAATCTGTAGCAGGGGTGTACAAATTACATGTCCGTGGTCGCCGTGGCGACTAAATATTTTACGGTGGCGCCTAATATATGTGGGTCTTCCGTATGCGACTTGCTTCTCGTTGCCCTTGTGGCACGTAGAATTTTGATGTGGCTCCTAGATTTTTTGGAAAATGTGTGCATCAGTGATTTTATAGTATGTAATGTTTAGTGCAGTTACCTGAGGTTAGGTTCGTATGAATGATGACCTCTCTGTGCCTATGTCGTGATGTGGGCTAAATATTACAATGTATCTTACGTAAGTACGTAAGATATACAGTTGTAAAAGGTAAAGGTTTACCCTATATCAGGCCCTGAGGGCCCAAGGGGGGGAGTAGAGGTATATAGCTCTACCCTGTCGTGAGACTTAGCATGAGGAGGGGATGGGGTGGCTAGCCCCACGCCCCGGCCGCTTTACCCCTGGGAAAGAGACCCGGTACCCATTGCACAGGAGGCTGGGTGGGCCCCAGGGCCGGTCTGGACGGCTGCGGAAAATCTCGCCCCCACCGGGATTCGATCCCAGGACCGTCCAGCCCGTAGCGAGTCGCTATACCGACTGAGCTATCGCGGCCCACCGTTATGCCGTTGTGCACTGCATTTATCTGGCTCAGCCTATAGCTGTGTCCTAATGAATGTATTTTAACCGGTTCCAAAGCATGAAGAAGGAAAATTTTGTTATCACTTTCATGTATATGACCCGCCTTTGGGCTAGTTCGTTGTGGTACAAATTCTGTATTCATCTGTCTGTCCCCAAACCCTGATGCATGTCTCACCTACTCATTTGTCTTTAATTTGACAATTAATATCTCTATCGTGTACAAATTCCGAAGATCGCGTTTTCTAAAATATTTACAATTACTGGCATGTTTCCGATAAGCTGCAACAGGGGTGCACAAATTTTCCAGAAATCTAGGAGCCACGTCAAAATTCTAGGTGCCACAACGTAACATGAAGCAAGTTCCATTCTGAGGGCCCAGAAGTATTAGGTGCTACCGTAAAAAAATATTACTCTACACAGCGACCTGGTTCCCGGGATTTGTTCACCCCTGAGCTGCAGAGTAGCTAATTTTTGGGTTCTGGTGTGAACACGGTAATGAAACTTTAGTTTCCGTAAATAGTAGGGACTTTGTTTAATAGGTGGGCGACTGTCAGTTTCCAGGACTGTTTGTTTATCTTCTTTCTTCTGCCCGTGGCTGGACAGCCCCCAGTGGACCAGAGCTTCCCATTAGTGAGGCTTCACAATCACACTCAGACACACCACACTCGGTAGAACGCCTCTGGGCGGGTGATCAGCCCGACGCAGATACCTCTGCCTGCCAACACACACGACTCACAAGATACAGATATCCATGCCCCTAGCGGAATTCGAACCCGCAATCCCATCAAGCGAGTGACCTCAGACCCACGCCTTAGACCGCGTGGCCACCGAGATCGGCATATTTGGGTATAATATTGTAAATTTGCAAATTAAACTTATATATCAGCATTTTGTAATTACATCTGTCGACAGTGAGAAATGTAAAGTTTAATCCTTTAGAGCCCTAAACTTCACCTACTGATGTGCGTGTGATCTATCCTTGTTATTTAACCCTTTAAAGACGAAGCGTATCTGTTTTATATAAGGACTCAGTGCGTACCGCGCTGTAAACACTCTCCACTTCGGTTATAAAAACCAGTCTCTTAATGTTTTATAAGGCAAAAGTTGCTGTTTGTTCTGAGATCCGTACAAAACACATAAACGCAATGTGGGCACCATGTAGAATTTTTTAATGTTAAACTTGGTGGTACGTAAAGTTACCGCTAGGCTTTAAAAGGTTAAAGACGAAGCGTATCTGTTTTATATAAGGACTCAGTGCGTACCGCGCTGTAAACACTCTC
>BLKM01000417.1:1155255-1167554 GCA_013340265.1 Coptotermes formosanus | reverse complement strand
GTTTACAGCGCGGTACGCACTGTAAACACTCTCCACTTCGGTTATAAAAACCAGTCTCTTAATGTTTTATAAGGCAAAAGTTGCTGTTTGTTCTGAGATCCGTACAAAACACATAAACGCAATGTGGGCACCACGTAGAATTTTTTAATGTTAAGCCGGGTAGTACGTAAAGTTACCGCTAGGCTTTAAAAGGTTAATGTCACTCTGTGGTGTTATAAATTGTCGGTTGTTTGTTTACGTATAGAAAGTAGCCAGTTCGCAAGCCTGACCTTTTATGGAAGACGAAAATTGCTGCTGTCTTCATTGGTTAGGACAAGGCAAACTCTTCCCGCTATTTGTAAAAGGGAAGGCTGGCTGGGAACACAACAAGAGAAGGGTGAATTCTACACTCTTTCCGGTTCATTAGCTTCTGCATGTCATAAACCCCCCCCCCCCTGATTCCTTTTTGCCGTTTCATATTCAGCCTCCATGTTCGCGGTTTGCAATTCACAATGCTACAGTTGGGGACCGTCCGCACAATGACCCGTGGTTACAGCACTTTATCGGGGGCAAATCAAATTCTAATCGCGACCACAGGGAGGGAAGAGACGGATCTTTGTCACTGCAATGTACACAGTCTGTCCCTTGCAACAAAAAAAAAAAAAAAAAAAAAAGTTTTTTTTTCTGTTTAAAACTTTGATTGGAAAATCTCAACGGAAAAGAAAATATGCTACAAAATTTGTCCCCTACACGCTATGAAGGTGTGTAGGGGGAGCAGACGTATACATCCACTCATTCCTAACTTTAGTCGTAGATGAAGGTGCGTGGTTAACATCACGCTCCGGCTGATATACCTACGCTAAATAAATCCGATACCAAAAGATTAATCACCAACAAATGCACAAAGAGTTTTTTTCGTCAATTATAACACACTCCTACATGTTTCGACCCTGCTGGATCATCTTCAGGGAGAAACTTTCCGTTGTCGTTACACTAGGTACTGCAGTACAAGCCGAGACCACAAGGAGTTCACGCCTCCATAAGCGGCGCAGTACACAGTCAACAGCACATTCTCGCTCAACTGTATAGTGCAACGTAGTGTAACGAAAACCGAAAGTTTCTCCCTGAAGATGACCCAACAGGGTCGAAACATGTAGGAGTGTGTTATAATTGACGAAAAAAAACTCTTTGTGCATTTGTTGATGATTAATCTTTTGTATAATATAGTGCACGGACATGGAACACAGTAAATCCGATGCTCTTTTAATTGGAGGTTGAATGGGCCCCAGAGCGGATATGGACATTTTGGAGAACAGAAATTTTAGTTGCATCTGCCGGGATTCGAAACCCAAACCGTGCAGCCCGTAACAGGGTCACTATACTGACTGAGCTTTCCAGGCTCTAAAAATTTTGGTTTTGTGAGTTTGTGTAGGAATAACTGACTGGCTTACCCTTTGGTGGCAGATTGCATTTTGAAATATTAATAATTCCTTACCAGAAATCCGCTAGTTTTTATGGAACACGCATGTTCATTACCTTGTATATAAAATTCCTCCAGTGGTCCCAATTCTGAACGATACGAATCTATTCCGTAGCCTCCCATCCTATTTATATAACATCCATTTTAATATTATCCTCATATATACGCTTATCTCTTCAAAGTGGTTTCTTCCTTCAGGGTTTCCTTACCCAAATCCTGCATGCATCTTTCTTGTCTCTCAGTCGTGTCACATGCTTATCCGTGAATAAATTATTTTCTCTTTACGAGAGATTTTTCTCCTCTCCAAAACACCCAGAACGTTCTGGGGCCCACCCAACCTCTTATTCAATATATAACGGGGTTGTTTACAGTGAGTAAAATTGGGGCGTGATATGAACCGCACACCTTCATCTAATGCAGAGGGTTAAGAATGAGTGGAGCTATGACTCTAATCCCCCTATATGCCTCCATGGCGTGGAGAGACGACTTGACGTTTACCTTTAAGTGTTATAGATATTTGTGTTTACTGGGTCCAGATTTGGGCTACATTTGGGGGAGGGGTTTCGCAGAATTGGTGAGACGTTTTAAGAGGTCCGCGGTGCCAAATATTTTGAGGGGGTGCTGAGGCAAATCTTGACAAATTGACATTTATACCTATTGCTAAATCAACAGACATATTAGAAATTGCATCGTGTTGGTATTTCAAGCGGATTGTGACAATGAAAATGCAGGGGTCTCTTTCTTCAGCCAGATCGCTCTGTCTCAACTCAGGCGGCCCAAGGTTGAGTTATTAATTAACCCGGGAAAGTTTTTTATATAGTCAACAGGGAGAATAAATTAGTCAATTAACACTTTGCACCTCTCGAATTGAAGACGATGATGGACGCGGGAATCCCTTGCGGGCACACTCCCCCATGCTGTGAATGATCGCATCGGGGTTAATGCACTTCATGCAGCTATAAAGTTGAATTCGATTACCGCCTGATCGAAGCGGCATGCCACACACATACAGCAGGGGGGCGTCGCGACGTGGGCGTCAGTAATTCTGGTACGTATTGGGATGGTTACAAGTTTGATTCTCAGCCAGTATACCAGCTGTCATCTGATTATTTTATTTATTGTGGTTTATTTAAAGACACTTTAAGTGACTCGGGCTGTATGGCGTCCAGTGTTAATCTGCATTGGTCAAACGGGTAGATCATGTCCCCTTAAATGTAACGGTTTCTTGACGAAAGGCGAAAACGATGTCCTATTCAGGTGCAGGGAAGGACATTTAAAATGGAAGTTAACTCAGGGTGTCAGCAGCTACATTGAAGTTTAAAGGATGGGAGTTAAAGGTTATCACTTATAATGAATTATAAAGGATGCTAGATGAAAAAGCTAGGGTCCGGTATGATGTAAAACTATACGGTGTTACATCCCAGAAGGTAGTGAACTCACACATTTTTATCTGTCCATCTACTCCCATGCTGCATAACTTCTGTAGTCGAAACAGTTTCATTAAATAGACTGATAATGAATCTTCTTTCTTGGTGGAGTATTACAGACATTGACGCATTGGTAGAGCGTCCGTGACGTTACGCTTCAGGGTAAAATTAATTTCCGTGACTGGTGAGTTCATGCGCAATTGAATGTCTCTTATTTATGTACACAGTGTTAGAATGCCTGCCAGTACAAACCTGCCTGTTTGTGGATATAGCGCTGTGTGGGCTGCGATCTGTTTGCAACAACAAGTGTTTCAGCTAGTGGGGCCTGCAGTGCTCGGAGAATCTACCCCTTGATATGCTTATTTAATGGGCCATTTAATAACATGACCGAAAATATAAGCACGAAATGTATAGCACAAAAAGAGATAAAAATAAAACGCTAGTTAATAAATAAATAAATAAATAAATAAATAAGGAAATAACTGTGAAAATAAAGAAATTAATAAATGAAAATTAAAGGGTAAAGTTATCCCTTTCCACACCACAAAGGCGTATAGGAGAAATAGAAGGATAGTTCCACTCATTCTTAATATCGGTACTGGGTGGAGATAGAGTGAACGGCCAGCCTCACCCTTTGGCCGGATTTATTTACAAGAAAAAAAGTCTCCGATGCCCGTTAAATAGGAGACTTGATGGACCTCACAACCGGTAAGGACGGGATTCGAATCCTGGATAGTCCAGCCTGTAAGATAAAAGTAAAGAACTTAAGTTGTGTGTGAACAAATGAATAAATTAGGAAGTACGTAGCTGAATGAAAAGACGCGGAATTAAAGAAAAGTAAGCAACTGAATAAACAGGGACACAAATAATAAGTCAGCTGAAACTGATGAGTAATAAATAAATAAATAAATACTGAAATAATAAATATTAAAATAAATCGTCAGATAAATACTAAATTATATAAATAATAGACAAACAAGAAATTTCTTGTGAAATTATGGAGCTAGTAAATATTAACTCTTTAAAGACGAAGCGTATCTGTTTTATATAAGGACTCAGTGCGTACCGCGCTGTAAACACTCTCCACTTCGGTTATAAAAACCAGTCTCTTAATGTTTTATAAGACAAAAGTTGCTGTTTGTTCTGAGATCCGTACAAAACACATAAACGCAATGTGGGCACCACGTAGAATTTTTTAATGTTAAACCTGGTGGTATGTAAAGTTACCGCTAGGCTTTAAAAGGTTAATTAACACACCAATCAATACATTCACCAACTTACGCACCGAGTAAAATACTTTCAAAGTAAGCATAAGCCGATCCCAATGGCCACGCGGTCTAAGGCGTAGGTCTGCGGCCGAGTGCTTCCTCGGATCGTAGGTTCGAATCCCACCGGGGGCACGGATGTTGTCTTGTACAGTGTTTGTGTTGTCAGGTAGAGGTCTCTGCAACGAGCCGATCTCTCGTCCAGAGGAGTCCTACCGAATGAGATGTGTGCTTAAGTATGATCAAGTGAAAATGAAAACCCTCGACACCTGCTGTGAACAAGTAGGTAGAAGAGGGAAGGACTAAGAAAAGAAAGCAAGTATAAAACGCCTACATGTTTCGGCACCGAGGTGCCATCGTCAGGAAGTTATCTGAACAAAGGAATACAAGGCAGGCACGCATGAATAGGCGTTGTGTCGCCTTTAGTAAAATTATTAAAATAATTACAATATTAAAATTCCAAAATGCGTAAGGTTTAACAACCATAAAAATAGAATATTGTAAATTTAAAATTTCTTAAAGTGAGATATTCCAGACAGAAGTTTCCAGTTGTTTGCACTCTTTATGTAGCATGCGTACAGATATCTGTTTCCGTCAATTTTGACCTGAAGATATCTCGTTCTGATAGGGTGTATATGGCGTGTGTCGTGTCAGGCGGTGTGTAGAGAATTTATTCGTCGCAGGTTCAAAACTTGCAATGTTATCTTCAGTCTTCATTCTCCAAAATTAACTTTGCAAATCCAACAACTTATGTTCCTCATGTGAGATTTTAATTTATCACGGGCGTGACTCTGATGTTTGCTTTGTTACGGGACATAAGGCCATACGGTTTGTACACATTCACTAAGGTTTCCGGGACGAATACTGCCAACTTGTTTCTACACCCACGATACAAGCGTCTTTTAGATGGGTCTACAATTTTTCGAAAAACCTAGCATCTGCCACCAAATTCCAGGCCCCGGAAAACTGGCATGAAACAAGTCCCCTGCTGAGTCCCACTGAGTCCTACAATTCTGCAGTGACCTGCGAGGGTCACTGTTTCCCTGCGCTTTGTGCTTGTTGCGTGTGAATTCACACATATTTTTGTACGTAAGGAAAAAAAAACTGAAATACAGTCGAACTCGGTTATAATGTCATAAGAAGAACTGTATATTTTGTGTCGTTATAAACGAGTGTTGTTATAACCGAGCAGTATAATGTTATGGTTAACAGTGAGGAATTAATTGGTACCACAGGATATCTGACGCTATAGACGAGGTGTCGTATAAACCGATGTCGTTATAACCGGGTTCGGCTTTAACCTTTTAAAGCCTAGCGGTAACTTTACATACGACCAGGTTTAACATTAAAAAATTCTACGTGGTGCCCACATTGCGTTTATGTGTTTTGTACGGATCTCAGAACAAACAGCAACTTTTGCCTTATAAAACATTAAGAGACTGGTTTTTATAACCGAAGTGGAGAGTGTTTACAGCGCGGTACGCACTGTGTCCTTATATAAAACAGATACGCTTCGTCTTCAAAGGGTTAAATATGCTTAAAATGTCAGGCTCCTCCTTCTTCTTCTTCTTCTTCTTCTTCTTCTTCTTCTTATTCTTCTTCTTCTACTCCTCCTCCCTCCTCCTCCTCCTCTAGCACTACAGCCCTTTAAGTTTGGCCTTGGCTTCTCTCATGACAGGTGCCCATTCTGTTCTGTCCGCTGTACTTGTTCTCCATTTTATATACCAATGTTCCTCAAGTCAAATTCGGCATTGTTCACTCTGGGCTCCCCATCTGTACCGTTTTTCCGGGATGAGGCTGTGAGCCTCGTACCGCTTCTCCAGCCTGTAGGCCCAGGCTTTGATTTTGGGGTGTGCCGCCCTTGGGAACTTGGCAAACGCCTGAGGGTTCGTCCCTGCCCCCTCTTTGTGAGATACCGTTTGTCTGACTTCTCTGCAGAGTACCTGTCGGGCTTTGGTGACCACCAGTAGCCACCCCACCTCCAGCACAGCACACAGCTTCACTGCAGCACACAAGCTTCCCGCACAGTTTAACCCTTTAAAGACGAAAACAATCCGTTCTATTTAAAGACCTAGTTCGTACCGCACGGTAAACACTTGCCATCTCAGTTACGAAAACAAATTACTGAATGCTGCGTAGGGCAAAATATGCTCTTTGTTTTGAGATTCATACAAAATATATAAATACACTGCTGGCAGAATATAGAAATACTGAATATTAAAACTGGCGATACATACTGTAACCGCTAGGCTTTAAAAGGTTAATATTAGGTGCCAGAATACAAAATTCAGTGGGCAGGGCGACATTTCACCCTGTATTTGTCCATTCCAGCCCTCATATATACATTTTTCCCTCCGGAACTTAGAACTAAGTTAGCATTAAGAGCCATGAAGTCCTGTGGCGTCAGTAAGGTGCTGGTAGGGTCGCATATTAGAGCGTTTTTGAATTGGGGTCATTGTACCATAGGGGTTATTGATTAGTTAAATGGTTGTCATGAGTTTGAGATCATTTTAATTTAATTACTGGTTTTGAGTTTAGTTACATATGAAGGGGGATGCGCCCCATCTGTTACCTCTTTATAACTTTTCATTTACCGACAGACTAAGGGGGAAATGTACCCTTAGGTGTACGTAATGTTCTTTATTTTCCATAGCCCAGTGGAAATGTTTTGATTCTGTCAGATATAACAAAACTCCTCTCGTGGTGTCATTTTGACAGGTATAATTACCGGTTCCTTCCCCCTCTATAGGTCTGTAGATATGTAATGTGCGGAGTTCTGTAGTGAATGTATGTGAGTGTTATCTGTGAGTGTGCGAGTGTCTAGAATGAGTTCTGAAAGAGATAAAAGGAGAGAAAGACTCAGAAAATTTTGCAGTGAGAAACTTCTTTATTTGTACTCTTTAAAAAAATGTATGCACGGTGATAAAATTAAAAGGATAAGATGGACGGGACATGCAGAACGCATGGAAGAAAATAGAAGTTCCTACGACATGAGCGCACAAATTTCCCAAAATGTAGAGCCCACATCGAAATTTTGGGCACCAGAATGATTTCATACTCAAGTGACAAAAACATTAAGCATCATCTTTCAAAATTTAGTCGCCATGGGGACCTGGCGCCCAGGATTTGGGCATGCGTGGCCTACAAAACTGAAGGATTAAAGAAAAGGTTCTGCAGTAAACCAGAGGAAAATTTTAAAATGCGTCTTAAAAATAGAGTGGGAATTTTGAAATAGATATACTTGTTTCAGAATGGGTACCAATAGGAGGTTTCTGTGCACGTGGCAACGAACCTTCAAGTTCCATAAAACTGGACAGTTCCTTGAGTACCGACTGCCTTATGGGGTGCAATCCTCACAAAATATTATTCGGGCGATAAAATCATGAAGAATGAGATTGGCGGGGCGGGTAGTACGTATGCGAGAGATTAGAGATGCATACAGGATTTTGGTGGGGAAACCTAAAGGAAAGAGACCACTTGGAAGACCTACGCATAGCTGAGGATGATATAAAAACGGATCTTCAAGAAGTGGGATGGGGCGTAAAATTGGATTGATCTGGCTCAGGACAAGTGGCGGGCTCTTGTGATTGCGGTAATGAACTTTTGTGTTCCATAAAATGCAGGGAATTTCTTGACTAGGTGAGGACCTGTTAGCTTCTCAAGAAGGACTCTGCTCCATTGAGTTAGTTAGTTAGTTAGTTAGTTAGTTACCGAAGCTACTAGATTCTTGTCAAGGACTCCGATTCATGGATTTATTTTGTATCTGTTCTTACAAATATTTATTTGTGTGTAACTTGACGGCTGACCACTCACTATTAACAAAAGCTGGGTTTAAGAATGCATGGAGCCTTACCTCCATCTATAAATTTTTATTGACTAATGATTAGTTAAGCACAAAAACACTTTACTTTCACTTTTGCATATTATACTGACGATAGTAGTTGTTTTATGTGAACATAAACAATTCTAGAATTAGGTATCAATGTTTTGCTGCGTATCCTCTAGCGGCAACATAATGAAGTGCCTCATTGCACCTCAACTCCATATATTGCACAAGGAAGACGAATCCAGTACTTCAGAAGTACCTTCAGGCTTGGCGTAACAATAGGAGGGTAATTAAATCACTAATTCCCCCACCAATTAATTAAGACTCAATGTGGCTTCTAGGGGAGCCACATCTCCCCCAAGCAGACACGAGCGGAGCAAGCAGTGACGTTCCGAGAGGCTAGCCCGCTAGAGTAATTACAGTACGTTGGTGCGTGGAGAATAGGTGATACGTAGGTGACGTGTAGGTGAGATCTGGGGTTTATGGTGGCTGCGAATCGCAAAACCTTAGGTGATATTAGTGTGTATCCTTGTAGATATATAAACAGATGACTATACATACATTTAGATTGTGGTGAACTAAGAAATGAGAATGAGATAGGTGGAACATGTAGCACGTATGGTCACTTACATAAGAAAAAAAATTTTAGTTCATCGATGCACTTGGTTAATCCTTCTGTCAATTGGCCCACAGTTAAATTAACTAAAATCTATAAGGGGTCTCTGTAGCCCCTTTTTTAAAAAAAATTCACTGGATTTTTACAAAACACAGGCCCATATACTTACAGCCTGTAGAAAATTACAGGTATTTCAGCGCATTTAAAAATATAAAGGCAAGGCTGATAGAGTAGTTTCTAACCTCGAACTTAGTTTTTCTGTAGCTCTTACACAGTTAAGGGGGCACGCCGTAGCGCAGTTGGTCGAGGCACTGCGGGTTCGATTCCCGATGGTGTCATAATAATTTTTCATTGACATAATCCTTCTGGCCGCACTATGGCCCTGCGGTCGACTCAGCCTCTAACAGAAATGAGTACCAGGTGTATCTCTTGGAGGGTAAAGGTGGACGGTGCGTAGGGCTGACAACCCTACCACTTTCATGTGCCAATTATCTAGAAATCTAGGAGCCTCAACCTTCTGGAACCCTCAGGGACTGTCCGGTCCTGTAATGGGACTGCTTTACCTTTACCTCACAAAACTAAAGTGTAAAACATTGCAACTTGAAACTTATTTAACCTTTTAAAGCCTAGCGGTAACTTTACGTACCACCAGGTTTAACATTAAAAAATTCTACGTGGTGCCCACATTGCGTTTATGTGTTTTGTGTGGATCTCAGAACAAACAGCAACTTTTGCCTTATAAAACATTAAGAGACTTGTTCTTATAACCAAAGTGGAGAGTGTTTACAGCGCGGTACGCACTGAGTCCTTATATAAAACAGATACACTTCGTCTTTAAAGGGTTAATGGTTTAGACCCTCACAGGGAACTTCACCCTGCTTAAAAGTTCAAAATTCTTACAGAACTGTAAACGCCACGAAATAAATATTTAACACTGGGGTTAGAAAAGAACCAAGGTTGGGCATGGGAAGGTTAAGGATAAAAAATCCACACGTCACTGCTCTATGCTGTCACCTGTGGCGAGGAATTTTACTAGTCATGCCTGAGATTTCTTTAGAATCCGGCCTTGAAATTGAAAATTTTACACTTGTAGAATTCACCCCTTTCCTGTCAGGCCTAAACAAAATTAAACACAGAAGATTCGATGGCTGGCCGCAGAGAAAATTAGTGGGATGTGATTCCGTGCAGTTTGGTCTGTTGGTACCCACATATTATAGGAATTCCTGCGACCATCTTAAGAGGGGGCAAAGTTTTCCTGCGAAACGTCGGTACATAGCTACAAAACTGCACGATGTCACATGCATGAAAACCGTAGTAAAACATTATCAATACACTTCGGTGGTAATCTTTCCTCTGGTCTTTCACTTCCATGTAGAGTCTAACCCGTTTATAACGACATCGATTTATGCGACACTTCGCCTATAACGTCAGATATTGTGTGGTACCAATTAATTCCTCACTGTTAACCATAACATTATTCTCCTCAGTTATAACAACACTCGTTTATAACGACACAAAATATTCAGTCCCTTTCATGACGTTATAACCGAGTTCGACTGTAGTTGAATTATTACTAGAAACTACAATGAAACAATTGGAAAGTTCTCCCTCTATATACAGGGTGTTGCGAAGTCACTTGACATTCGATGTTTAACATATTGCCTGTAGTGTTAAGTGACTTTTGCACCATCCTCTACAATTGCTTCTGAATCTCACACAAAGTAAGTATCCATTCTAAATAATACGAACTTAGTTATACGCGTTCCATTGGAAACTGTTAACAAGAAACCGAGAGCTACGTAGGCTGAACAGTTATTATGAAAATAAGTACCTTTAAAATGGTACGTGACACATCTAATTCCCTTATTTACTGATTATATTTAATTCAGTTTTCACATTTTTTACCCAGGAGTTGTTTTTAAAAAAGTAACAATCATCTGCCTTACACAGGGAGTTTCTGTTAGACAGTTCAGCTGTGAAACAAATTTACGCGTTACGTTTCTGCCCGACTTGATGTGAGAAGTGTCCGACTCTTCGCCGTAATGACCTGTTTAACAGAAGTTGCTGTGTTTGAAATGACGTATAAACATCTAAGGTTTTTGTACCATTATTCTGTCCTTAGGTATGTTAGCAAGTATTTTAAGAGCACTGAGAGAAAATCAGAGCAGTGGAGAGTGTACTTCAGCCTGTTGCAGGGCCCATGTATACCAAAAAAGAAAAAAATAAAGAATTCTTAGACAGTAGCACGTTCAGTGCCGTAGCAAAAACGTAGCTGTCTTTACAGAACTTTACATTTTACGCAATATATTGAGATTTACATATCTTCGATGCTATTTGTTCTCGATAAACTGTCTTTGTGCAAGTCGTCTATAATTTACACACCCCATTCGCGCAAAACATGGATTCACAGACACCTAAACATGGCATTGTTTTGTGTGTGTAGGATATGGATGTACAAACCTAACATAGGTAATATAGTTGTGTGTGCGCAGGATATGGATATACAGACCTAACATGATTTTATGTGTGTAGGATATGGATGTACAAACCTAACATAGGTAACGTTGTGTGTGCGCAGGATATGGATATACAGACCTAACATGATTTTGCGTGTGTAGAATATGGATGTACAAACCTAACATAGGTAATATAGTTGTGTGTGTGTGCAGGATATGGATATACAGACCTAACATGATTTTATGTGTGTAGGATATGGATGTACAAACCTAACTTAGGTAATATTGTTGTGTGTGCAGGATATGAATGTGCAGAGCCTACATAAGTAATATTTTTATGTGTGCACGGTATGGATGTAGAGAACCAACATAAGTGATACAGTTGTGTGTGCAGGATATGGTTGTATGGACACCTAACATGACATTGTTGTGTGTGCCGTTTACGGTTTCAGAGAGACCTAACATGTTACTCTTGTGTGTGCAGACAGAGCACCGGGTGTGCGCGGCGTGCTCTGAACCAATCACCGACAAGTACCTTCTGCAGGTGAACGGACGCTCGTGGCACTCCCACTGCTTACGCTGCTGCGTGTGCCAATTGGCACTGGACAGACAGCCGTCCTGCTTCATCAAGGATGAGAGCATATACTGCAAGACGGACTATGCGAAGTGAGTAGATACTTCCCTGGATTGCTGATGAGGACGTTCCGTGTTGTTGTAGGCGCAGGCTCATTGCTGACAATACTTAATTCCATGTCAGTTGTATAAAAACCTCCGACGTTTCGGAGACCCACTCACTCTCCGTCCTCAGGGAACAGTGTTCCCTGAGGACGGAGACTGAGTGGGTCTCCGAAACGTCTGTGGTTTTTCTGTTCCCTTGGGATGGAGATTGAGTGGGTCTCTGAAACGTCGGTGGTTTTTCTGTTCCCTTGGGATGGAGATTGAGTGGGTCTCTGAAACGTTGGGGGTTTTTCTCTTCCCTGAGGATGGAGACTGAATGGATCTCTGAAACGTCGGTGGTTTTTCTGTTCCCTGGGGATGGAGATTGAGTGGGTCTCTGAAACGTCGGTGATTTTTCTGTTCCCGGAGGATGGAGATTGAGTGGGTCTCTGAGACGTCGGTGGTTTTTCTGTTCCCTGGGGATGGAGATTGAGTGGGTCGCTGAAACGTCGGTGGTTTTTCTGTTCCCGGAGGATGGAGATTGAGTGGGTCTCTGAAACGTCGGTGGTTTTTCTCTTCCCTGAGGATGGAGA
>BLKM01000417.1:1129165-1150312 GCA_013340265.1 Coptotermes formosanus | reverse complement strand
TGCTCCATGGAGTTAGTTAGTTAGTTAGTTAGTTAGTTAGTTAGTTAGTTAGTTAGTAATGCTTGTAACGTAATAAATATTAGCAGCGTTACACTGTGTGGTTGATAAATAGTGTTGATTATTTATTTATTTATTTGTTTATTTATTTATTTACTTCTTTACGTTTTGAGCTGGCGTAGCTCACTCGGTAGAAGCAACGGGCTGGACGGTCCGGGGTTCGAATTCCAGCAGGGGAAATAAATTTTTCTCTTCTAGAAATCGCCCAGACTTACTCTGGGGCCCAATCCACCCTCTTATTCGACGGCTACCAGGGTTCTTTCCCTTGGTTAAAGTGGTCCAGGTGTGATGTTAACCGCTCATCTCCATCTAGCGCCGACGTTGAGAATGAGTGGCGCTATACCTCTGCTCCCCCCTATGTGCCTTAAATGTCTTGCACGTGAACAGTTTTTGCCTGTATAAAATATAACCCTTCTGTATGTTTATTCATTATTTCGTACCTGTTGTTTTGATCATGTGTCCGTGTCTGGGTGTTTCTCCGTTTTGTGTATGTTTGTTTGTTCCGGGAAATATCCGCTTGACAGTTGCACAAATTTAGTGTCGTCCTGGAAATGAGACCTTTACTTGATTGCCCATTTTGTAACATTTCGGGTCGGTTCTTCCTTCTGGTTGCTAATATATCTATATCTTCTGATGTTTCTTAAATAAATTATAATATTAGACAGTGAATAACATTGCTGTTACACCGCTGTGTGCCTTCCGAAATTTCAACTGCAGCAGGGTGTTTCTAGGCCCCCGACTGCGCCAACAAACCCGTCATATAGGGCAACATCACTGTTGTATATTTGGACTTTCCTATTCTCGGTAGCATATAAACACGACGTTTCAAAATGATACTGCTTTCGTCCGCAGGTGAATTAAAATTTCAGAATAAGTAACAATCTAAAAGGAACCAAAAACCTACAAATTCATATGTGAGAGACAACAAAACCTAAACTTCTAGATATAAAATTGAACTTAATGACCTGTACTCATCACCAAATATTATTCGGGTAGTCCAATCGAGAACAATGAGATGGGCGGGGCATGTAGCACGCATGGAGGGAAAAGAGAAGTGCATACAGGATCTTGATGGGGAGAGCTGAAGGAAGGCGACAACTTGGGAGACCCAGGCGTAGATGGAAGGATAATATTAAAATGGATATTCAAGAAATGGGATGGGACGTGGACTGGATTGAGCTGGCTCAAGATAGGGACAGGTGGCGGGCTGTTGTGAATGCGGTAATGAACCTCCGGGCTCTATAAAATGCGGGGAATTTCTTGACTAGCTGAGAAACTGTTAGTTTCTCAAGAAGGCCTCTGCTCCACGGAGTTAGTTAGTTAGTTGTTTAGTTAGTTAGTTAGTTAGTTAGTTAGTTAGTTAGTTAGTTAGTTAGTCAGTCAGATATAAAATTGGCGTATACAGCACTCAATCTGAAATTGTAATGAAATAAAATGGAATTTTCCGTTATTAGAAATGAAAATTGCAGGACCTGAACAAGCAACAAAATAGGATTACCCAGTAAATTAAAGTGTGAGGTAGTGACACCCCAATCAGAACCCACTGTTGGTGCAACCGTGTCATGTACGGCCTAGCTGGTGGCTCTGTTTAGCGCTGAACACTTCGCTGCACAGTGCTATGTGATATCACAGTACACAGTACTGCTTCACCTCGTCACTATGAGCAACCGTTGCTTCCCTGTTTGGTGTTAACCGGCTTGCCTTTGTAAAAGACACAGCGTGTTTACTGGCAGGTAGGATCTTAGGTTTTTTAATATTATGGGGAAGAATTTTAGTCCTCGCAGAGATTACTAACTGAACTCCACGTAGCGACATCCTTCTTCACATCGAGAAATTCCCCATATTTCATAGAACTCTGATGTTCATTACCATATTCACAACAGCCATCCCTTTACGTCTGTCACATCTTATTTCTCTAAGATCTGCTCTACAAGATTCAGTTATCCACCGTCTAACCCTCGATCTCTGGGTAGCTCAGTCAGTTTAGTGACTAGGCTACGGGCTGTATGACCGAGGAATTGTGTTTCGATTCCTGGCAAAGGCAACAAATTTCACTTTCCTTCTAAAGGTCTAGTCAATCTCTGGGGCCCTCTATCCTATTCGGTGAATACGGGGAAATCTTTATGTCTGTGTAAAGCGGTTTGGGTGTATGGCCGACCACTTTCCTCCATCTAATACCGAAATTAAGAATGAATGGGTCTATACCGCCATTTCCCCTACGCCTTCATGTCATGCACAAGGACAGATGTGCCTCACCTCGGTCTCAAGGTGATCTGTTTACAGTTTTTTGAATGGAATTTGGTGATACTTGCCTTTTTTATCTGTCCCATGCATGCTACGTGTACCTCACACCTCATTCTTCTGGATCTAATAACCCCACCAGTTTTCATGCAGAGCTCACATTATGACTCATCTAGTTATAAACTTAGGCGGCAGGCGGTGGCGCAGTTGGTTGAGGCACGGCGTTGGTTGAGGTCGCGGGTTCGATTCCCGAGGGTGTCAGTGGATTTTTTTCATTGACATAATCTTTCCGGTCGCACTATGGCCCTGGGGTCGACTCAGCCTCTAACAGAAATGAGTACCAGGAATATTTCCTGGGGGGTAAAGGCGGCCGGTGTGTATGGCTGACAACCTTACCACCTTCCTGTGCCGACTGTCTAGAAATCTGGGAGCCTCAACCTCCTGGATCCCTCAGGGCCTGTCCAGGCCTGTAATGGGACTGCTTTACCTAGTTATAAAGTTGGGTGTTATTTTGGATATTAAAAGCACGGCGTTGGAGAGACTAGATGTCTCCTTCTTCAGGGACAGGGGAGAAATGGAGATTCCACAGTGTTGGGTCCGTTGCTAAAAGGTGACCTGTATTACGTAAAGGACCCAACAGACCTGGACCCTAATTTTCCTTCACCTGAAAATGAAGTCACATTCCGTTTCCTAAACGTCTTTTTAAAATCAACCTCAAAATTGATTATGGCCAAGACTTCAACCATGGTTTTAAGAAGCTACCATTTTCAGAAGCCTGTAGAACGGTATTTATGAAATCCATTATTACTCAACCTCCCTTTGCACCCTCCCTCTTACGTCTAAATACTTGCAAAATTCTGTTTTCAAAAACATGCAGTTTTTAAGCACGTTCGCCTAATCGCGCAAAGCGCCTGTAACTTCAGCATGTCTGACTATCCTCTCGTATCAGCGCGGCAACCGCTGGCGGATTGCCCTGAAATGTGATAGTGGGAACTTCTGCGAAAATCTGTCGAGAAAATCCAGATTTGTTTAAAATCCAACAACAATATCGGGCACTTTACATGAAGATTTTAAATAGGTTTTATTGTTGCCGAGGATATAAACGCACTATGAGAAACACTGTTGCGTAACATTGAATATTTTTGTATTGTTGATAGTGACATCTAACTCAACAATACACAAAACGAATTGTTTATTTTCCTTAACAACAATGATTACGCGAACGCACCGCAATATTACATTCTAAGTTCATGGTCTATTTTGAGATCTGTGCTCTTCTGGGATGTTACACGTAATGCCCCAGAAGATCACAGATCTCAACAACATGGCAGCAGAATCCTGAATTCAAAATCTATTTTTTTCTGACCAAAGATTAGAGACCAGTTTGACAAAGGCACAAAACAGTCTATGAAATCACAAGTTTCTAGCTGTTAGATTGCTTCAGTCGTAAAGTTTGTAGGTAGGGAATGAGTGTGTAGACTTTTTGCTGTCATGTTAGGAAGCATTTCTTGAATTTAACCCTTTAACCCTTTAAAGACGAAGCTTATCTGTTTTATGTAAGGACTCAGGGCGTACCGCGCTGTAAACACTCTCCACTTCGGTTATAAAAACCAGTCTCTTAATGTTTTGTAAGGCAAAAGTTGCTGTTTGTTCTGAGATCCGTACAAAACACATAAACGCAATGTGGGCACCACGTAGAATTTTTTAATGTTAAACCTGGTTGTATGTAAAGTTACCACTAGGCTTTAAAAGGTTAAAGACGAAGCGTATCTGTTTTATATTAAGGACCCAGTGCGTACCGCGCTGTAAACACTCTCCACTTCGGTTATAAAAACCAATCTCTTAATGTTTTATAAGGCAAAAGTTGCTGTTTGTTCTGAGATCCGTACAAAACACATAAACCCAATGTGGGCACCACGTAGAATTTTTTAATGTTAAACCTGGTGGTACGTAAAGTTACCGCTAGGCTTTAAAAGGTTAAGTGAACAAGCACGTTATAGGCGCTATTAGTAAGAGGGCAATAACCCAGATGTTCAGTTTTAGAGCAACAGTCTGCTTGCGGTCTCGTATCACAGGTTACCCTCTATGTTAAGTGAAATAAGGCAACCTTTGAAGGAACCCTTGAGATGTTTTGAATCCATGAGCAGTGTTTTGACACCACCGCTTTGCTGATGCTTCAGTAAGGCAGTATCATGGGAAATGTCGGCGGGTCTACAAGACATTCCGTCATATCTGTAGGAACAAAGAGTCTTTTGGGGGTCAGCAGAGAAGAGGACATTGTCATGTCAACGAGATTACCGTCAGATGTCACTAGTGCGGGGAGAGGGAATGACAAATGGAATCGTATATGCAAGTCATACTAATGTGTGTGTGTGTGTGTGTGTGTGGCAGTGTATACCGTCAATCCGGGCCCAATGCCATCTGATAACGGATAGAAAAGGTAGCTTCTCGTAATGTGGAACTTGAAAATCTTTCTCTTACCAGGGAGGTCCAGTCTCAGGTTTTTGTAATGATGACCCTCACTTGGACACCCGGTATATGAATTAGAAATAAGGTAAATGTAACAATTTTAACCACACACCACATTTCGCTATAGAACACCCAATTTTCCATGAAATGAAAAAATGTTTTCCATGGCATTACTACTGTGCAATCAATGGACTGACTAACTAACTAACTAACTAACTAACTAACTAACTAACTCCATGGAGAAGAGGCCTTCTTGAGAAGCTAACAGTTTCTCAGCTAGTCAAGAAATTTCCCGCATTTTATGGAACCCGAAGGTTCATTACCGCATTCACAAGAGCCCGCTACCTGTCCCTATCCTGAGCCAGCCCAATCCAGTCCATGCCCCATCCCACTTCCTGAAGATCCATTTTAATATGATCTTCCCATCTACGCCTGCGTCTCCCAAGTGGTCGCCTTCCCTCACGTCTCCCCACCAAAATCCTGTATGCACCTCTCTTTTCCTCATACGTGCTACATGCCCTGTCTATCTCATTATTCTCGATTTGATTACCCGAATAATATTTGGTGATGAGTACAGGTCATTACGTTCCTCGTTATGTAGTCTTCTCCACTCCCCTGTCCCCTCGTCCCTCTTAGGCCCAAATATCCTCCTCAGCACCCTATTCTCGAACACCCTCAGTCTTTGTTCCTCTCTCAGTGTGAGAGACCAAGTTTCACACCCATACAAGCAATCAATGGACAACTGTTGAAACTAACCACACTTACGACATGTCAATGATGGTGCGTCGTAAACGTCTGTCTATGATACGGGGAAATCTAACAGTGTATGTTAATATACTGGAAGTATTTTTGGACGGTACCAGTATTTACGAATTTAAGATTTAGGGACAATAAGAGAGCGAACGCGCCAGAAGTGTTGGCACTACTGACATTCCTTGCCTTCTTTATTCTCCTTTACTCGTGATAAACCAAACGATCCGAGAGACAGAGGGAAACACACGGACAGAAGATAAAGATTTTCTGTGGGCTTAAAAGCAATAAAAAAGTTTCCTCCCATCCTTTTATAATCCGGATTATTTGAAGTGGAAGAATAGAATAGGACACAGAGCACAATGGTTAATCCACTTGTACCTGTGGGATATCAGCGCCCCTTGCGGTGCTGCCGCGATGCCATCTAGCGCCACTTCTATTGTTCTATTCCAGTCAGTGGCGGCACTTTTTCTGGCTGTAATATTTATAAATGCGGAATTATTCATTTAAGTGTCACTTATGAAAGTCCGTTGTGTTCCTTTTTTTTAAAAAAAGATTTTAACACTCGTGTGATCAATGGCTGCTCTTTGTTTCTAGCCTTAAATGTCCCATAATATCAAATTCTAGCCAATATATAATTTAAGATAAATTTACCTCTGCCAATAAGTACAGTGTCCTGATGGTGCAAAGGGGTGTAGAGGCAAAAATCCAGGCATTCTGAATGTCGATATTAGATTTACTAATTCTAATGATAAATAGTTTTCTGACTTGCGATTTTACGTTAAGTTTTGTCGTTAGGTGATCACATATGAATTTGGTCTTCTGGCATGTGACGGCGTTTATTTTGTGAGACAGGTATGACTGTTTCGGACAAAACTGCTGCTGCCTTCTTCATATACCAAATTACACGCCGTCACATTCTGTAGCATATAGGTTTACTGCTGTCTCACTTTACTTCCTGGAAATGCACACTCTGTAAATCGCTGCAGTGTCGCAGTTGGTTGAGGCACTGCGCTACAAGCCGGAAGGTAGCGGGTTCGATTCCCGATGGTGTCACTGGAATTTTTCATTGACATAATCCTTCCAGCCGCACTGTGGCCCTGGGGTCGACTCAGCCTCTAACAGAAATGAGTACCAGGAATATTTCCTTTGGGGGTAAAGGCAGCCGGTGCGTAGCGCTGACAAATTTCCACATTCATGTGGCGATTATCTGGAAATTCTTGAGAACCTCAAACTCTTGGAGCCCTAAGGGCCTGTCCAGGGCTGTACAGGTTTACCTTTTAGAAGACTGGCCAACTGTATGATATACTGGCAAAGAGAAAAATCCCAATGTTTCTACCGGTAATTACAACATTCATTCATCTTGTAGTTAGTAACAGCGTTTTCGCGTCTGGGGTTTGCTGTTTCTGTGACATGGCAGTTATAAACCGAAACGTCATATGATCAGTGGCGGATCGTCGTACTCAACTATTTCCTACCGCATTGCACAAGTAAAGAACAACGTGTTATCGGTAGAGGGGAGGCTTCACAGAGGTTAAAAACACCTTACAGGCTGTAACATAAACTGCTTGCCGATTCCATAAACATTTATCTATGTCACCGCCTTGTGGCAGGTGGGACAGCCGCAGATGTCCTTGGAATGGCGCCCCACTGTGTCTCGGGTCTTACATCAAATATACAGGAACCGTGCTAAAGGCATTTAATGCGTTAACTGCTGTGTAAGGCATCTTCCGTTTGCAGTTGCGAGTTACTCGCCCAGGTCAAAAATGTCCTTTCTTATAAAAGCCGAAACTGAGTCAGCCTTTTCACAGCTACTAAGAGGAGATCTCTTAAACTAAAGTCATAGCGTCTTAGATAACATTAAGTTGCGGTCTGCGGTACTAAGTTTTGTCAGAATCAGTCCTCCTTCATTATTCGGAGACTGAGATGGGCGGGGAATGTGGCACGTATAGGGGCAGATTGCTTGCAGGGTTTTGGTGGAGGTACCTGAGGGGAAGAGACCACTTGGAAGAACTGGCCGTAGATGGGAGGATACTATTAAAATTGATATTTAAGAACTGGATTTGGAGCGCATGGACTGGATTGATCTGGCTGAGCGTAGGGACAGGTGGTGGACGCTTGTAAATGCGGTAATGAACCTCCGGGTTTCATAAAATACGGAGAATTTCTTGACTAGCTGAGGAACTGTTAGCTTCTCAAGAAGCACTCTGCACCATGGAGTTAGTTAGTTAGTTAGTTAGTTAGTTAGTTAGTTAGTTAGTTAGTTAGTTAGTTAGTTAGTTAGTTAGTTAGTTAGTTAGTAAGTTATTTAGTTATTCAGTGGGTCGGTCAGTCAGTCAGGCAGGCAGTCAGTCAGTCAGTCAGACAGTCCCGCGCTTTGGGTGCTGTTAATTCAGGCATTGTTTGACTATGTGGAAAAACTTTAAACAAACCAGGCTAACATATCTAAATTAAAGTGAATGGGGTCTTCTCATACTGCGGCCTTTTGTGTTCTGCCCTTGTTTAACCTTACAAAGACAAAGCGTATCTGTTTTATATAAGGACTCAGTGCGTACCGCGCTGTAAACACTCTCCACTTCGGTTATAAAAACCAGTCTCTTAATATTTTATAAGGCAAAAGTTGCTGTTTGTTCTGAGATCCGTACAAAACACATAAACGCAATGTGGGCACCATGTAGAATTTTTTAATGTTCAACCTGGTGGTACGTAAAGTTACCGCTAGGCTTTAAAAGGTTAAATTAACCACCATCTAGTGCGGGAGTGCACAAATTTGACACATATGGAGAAGCCGTCCCGAAATTGTGTACGCCGCAGTGGTGCAGTGAGGCAGGTTCTATACTGACGACCCGCAAACATTGGGCGCCACCTTACAGAATTTAGTCATCCAGGAGATATGGCACCTGGGATTTGTGCACCCCTGATCTGATATCATTTTACGTTTATCATTGCTTACTTATTTTTTGTTTAACGACACTAGCAGTAGCTCAGATTATATATCTTAGAATCATATGATAACTGCTGCATAACGTACTGGATGGCATCTTAAAGGAAGAGGCCATGCAGCAATTTGATTTTTGGAGGGACTGAGGAAAACATTGAGAAACCTCAGTCAGTGGAACCTGTTTATGGACCTGGAGTTAAACCTAGGATATCCAGAATACAAGAGTCTGTTCCATCTACTCAACTGCAGATTTTGGTGCATAAATATAGAAGACATGGAATTTTACCTCCATGCCACATTACGTCTTCTTGGCGTGATGCTGAAACACGTGGGCAGCTTCTGTTTATCTTTATTGGAAGTGGAAGATATATTCCAGTGCCTTCTAATGTCAAGCTGCAAACAATACAATTTACATTAACCTTTTAAAGCCTAGCGGTAACTTTACATACCACCAGGTTTAATATTAAAAAATTCTACGTGGTGCCCACATTGCGTCTATGTGTTTTGTACGGATCTCAGAACAAACAGCAACTTTTGCCTTATAAAACATTAAGAGACTGGTTTTTATAACCGAAGTGGGGAGTGTTTACAGCGCGGTACGCACCGAGTCCTTATATTATACCGATACGCTCCGTCTCTAAAGGGCTAGTATTCGTGTCATTAAATTACAATTTTCCCATAATGTGACTTCGTAATTCAGCTTCAGAGAAAGGGCCTTGTGGCTCAAAAACATGAACCAATTTTACTTGTGTATTGGGTTCAACAGTATATTGTCTTCTGGTATTGCTTAATTAATTAATGGTGATATATTCTCCCTTACTTTTCAAAGAACAAAGATGTACCACTAAATTAGTTCATCCGTACGCATACCGTCGCCCCACCTATACAAGATTCCTCAAACAACAAACAAACGACTGTCAGTTTAGTAATTACAATACTTAGTTACATTTTCCAATTCTCATTCACGCCGCATCGCGTCGCCACCAGTCCACCGGATATTGGGTCATGTTTGTGGTGGCTGACGCGTTACAAGTTTCGGTGTACTAATGAACTCAGGGAGTCTTTTCTTAGCCTTCTGACAAAATTAACCGTTTGCTGGTCACGAAAACAAAGCTGGTTGACAAATACTAAGCTGAGTAGGAACAAAAAGTGTGTGTTGTTGACTTAATTTGACAGGCTTCTACACTCGTGTTGTCTTGTGCCCACGTAATGATTCGATCAGCATCCGCCCAGACTTCTCTTTATGTCTGTTTTTTTTTGTTAGAATTGTCGAGGAATCTGCTACAATAAAATGAACATAGTATATTTATCATCCTCTATTCTCTTCCATATTTCTTCTTTAATATTATCCAACAAATATGTATTTGTCACCGGATTATAATAATATTTTTAAAAATATTTTTGGGTTTGTTGGATGATATTAAAAACATCGAATTATAATGCACGGTGTGGAAAATGTAAAATTCTCTTCCATATTATTTGCTTTTCTATTTGTACGCATTTTTTCGCCTTCATTTTTACGACGTTTTCTGAGAATATATTTAGGCTATTTCCATATTCAGCCATTGTAATTAACCTTTTAAAGCCTAGCGGTAACTTTACGTACCACCAGGTTTAACATTAAAAAATTCTACGTGGTGCCCACATTGGGTTTATGTGTTTTGTACGGATCTCAGAACAAACAGCAACTTTTGCCTTATAAAACATTAAGAGACTGGTTTTTATGACCGAAGTGGAGAGTGTTTACAGCGCGGTACGCACTGAGTCCTTATATAAAACAGATACGTTCCGTCTTTAAAGGGTTAATATGAAAGGCTTAGTTTATGCCAAGCCTTAAATGGACTTTTCCGTATATCGTATATCGACTGACTGTTTCACAAATTTCGTTGAAATGCGATATAGGGACGTTCCACCAATGGTTTATTTTTTCCCATTTTAAATAAGTTGGCACACTTCAAAGAAGGTCACTAGTAATTATGAAAAATAACACTTTCCAGCCTTATTCTCCTTCTCATTCTTGTTCTCTTCATTTACTTTCGACTCCTAATTCTCTTTGCCTTCCTTCACCTAAGACTTTCTAACTTAAAACAGAATACGTCATTTTACTGTCAGTGTTTTTACAACTTAGTGTATAAATATCCCTACACACCCTTCTGCATTTGGTACTGCGATTAGCATAACATCTTAATTTTAACAGGGTCCAGGACTGATCTCCCTTGTCACTATAAATATTCGAAATAAAAGCCAATTATCCTGCCAGTGTAATAACGAACCGAGCCAATTAAATTAACACTTGATGATAACCAGCTTATCAAACCTGCTGTGTGTCAAATACAGGGTATTCCGCATAAGGCGTGCCAAATATCAGGATGCTATTTTATGATACATTTGGAGTAAAATATGCCGTATCAACATATGCGCGATTATCAACCATTACGTAGCTACGAGCGTGTGTAGGTGGCTGTAACCGAAGATTTTAAATATGTAAAATAAAACCAAATTTGTCAGGTAACACCACGAAAAAAAAATATGTAGTATCTGTTAAGTTTAACTACTGCACGGCACGTGTCGTGCACCACCACAAAACAAAGGCAACAGTTAAGAATTTTTTATGCACAACACGAAGGAAGATAAGTGTCTGATAGTATTACAGAGGAAGGACATCGATTTTGAGATGTGTTGCCGAGATGGTTACGTTAGTTTGTCTGGTTATAACAGGGAAGAAAAAATCAGTTTCGATAAGATAATCTAAAGTAATGTAAATGTTCAGTTGTGTTGCATTGTTTAGTGTTCAATATGCCCTCTACCCTTCGTTATACACAATTCTGCTGGTCTCAAAAGAAAATCACGAGGGAGTAGAGTTTGCCAGAGTTGGCAGCAAGCGTGAGGCTGGTATATACCGCCGTACGGTATCGCACGGCGTCTTGAGACACTAAAATGCCGATAGCAACGTAATGGCTGATAATTAGACATTTGCTGATGGAACATTTCTTGCACAATTATTTACAGGCCTATAGTGTGTTAGGCACACCTTATGCCGAACATAATGTGTACCTCAGATGTTGGCACACCTTATGCGGAAAATAATATACACCTCAGATGTTGGCACACCTTATGCGGAACATAATGTATATCTCAGATGTTGGCACACCTTGCGCGGAACGTAACGTATACCTCAGATGTTGGCACACCTTCTGCGGAGCGTAATGTATACCTCGTATGTTGGCACACGTTATGCGGAACATAGTGTATACCTCAGATGTTGGCACACCTTATGTGGAACGTAACTTATACCTCAGATGTTGGCACACCTCATGCGGAACGTAATGTATACCTCAGATGTTGGCACACCTTACGCGGAACATAACGTATACGTCAGATGTTGGCACACCTTATGCGGAACGTAATTTATACCTCGTATGTTGGCACACGTTACGCGGAACGTAATGTATACGTCAGATATTGGCACACCTTACGCGGAACATAATGTATACGTCAGATGTTGGCACACCTTATGCGGAACGTAATGTATACCTCGTATGTTGGCACACGTTACGCGGAACATAATGTATACGTCAGATGTTGGCACACCCTATGCGGAACGTAGTGTATACCTCAGATGTTGGCACACCTTACGCGGAACATAATGTATACGTCAGATGTTTGGCAGTGTCCGCCAGATTGCCACAATTATTTGACAGAATTTTACGTCTCAACAGTTTGTAGTACTGTGCACCCCCCCCCCCCCTCAGGTGCTACTAACAGCCCTGTGTTCTGGCTCCTGTCGATGCAATCAGGCCATATCAGAAGGACTTCAATGGATCCAAAGGTTCTGGAATCTGTCCACGGTCTTGATAGCAAACCTAAACCGGGCCGGCCCTGTGAGCCCTTTGCATTGACCCCCCTATCTTTAAACTGCTTACCGTAACAGCCCAACACTGCCCGTGCCTGAGACTAATGTAAGAAAGTTTAACACGAAGGTCACGTGACCAGAAATCATTGTGAAACAATACCATGGAATTCTTCCGGTCAGAGTCGAAAGGTGCGTTCATTCCTCATTCCTATATGGTAGGTGCTGGATCCTGCTCCTAGCAGGGGGTCGGTTCAGGATCTTGAAGCAAACTGAATTCCAAAAGGGGGGGGGGGCATATCCAGTGGTTTAATTACGGATGTGTTCCATTTCTGTTACCAGCATTGCCTGCATTTAAGGAGTCTTTGGTTCCAAACTTCTATATGTATGACTCTGCCTCACATTTCTCCGTGACCCAGCGACTGGTTATTAACCATTTAAAGCACATTGGTTACGATGTGTACTGTGCACAACGTTCTGCGACACAAATATTGTGCATTCTAACACTGTCCATACGTTATTATTTGAACCACGACACGCTGATGCATTATGCTGAAGTGCGTCTCGTAAAAGTTGGCGGTGACTCTAATGATAATGTTTTAATGAATATTTTAACAACTGTGCTTGTGTGTTTTAAGTGTTTATTGTATTTCCCCGTGAAGATGGTGTACTAATGCACCGAAACATGTGGGGGGTTTATGTGAAGGAATTGCATACTTTTTTTTAACATTGTATCAGATTTCGTGTTAAGGTGCATTGTTTAACCCTTTAAAGACGAAGCGTATCTGTTTTATATAAGGACTCAGTGCGTACCGCGCTGTAAACACTCTCCACTTTGGTTATAAAAACCAGTCTCTTAATGCTTTATAAGGCAAAAGTTGCTGTTTGTCCTGAGATCCGTACAAAACACATAAACGCAATGTGGGCACCACGTAGAATTTTTTAATGTTAAACCTGGTGGTACGTTAACCCTTTAAAGACGAAGCGTATCTCTTTTATGTAAGGACTCAGTACGCACCGCGCTGTAAACACTCTCCACTTCGGTTATAAAAACCATTCTCTTAATGTTTTATAAGGCAAAAGTTGCTGTTTGTTGTGAGATCCATACAAAACACATAAATGCAGCGTGAGCACTACCTAGAATTTTTGAATGTTACTCCTGATAGTACATAAAGTTACCGCTAGGCTTTAAAAGGTTAAGTTACCGCTAGGCTTTAAAAGGATAAAATACTGTGCAGTCTGGCTGCACAGGGTGTATTTTTATGCTGGGTAGCTTGTTTCGACTAAGAAATGAGGCTGCAAAAGCTGCGATAATCTGAAATAGGGCCTCCTTCGGATATTATTCGAGTAAATGCTAAATAAATGCATACAGTAAATTTTAAAATTCGACTAAAGACAGTTTGTTTTGACGCAGAAGTTTCGGGGCAAAGTGTTCCAAGTGCTGCCGCGGTATCTCTGCAAGCGACTGGGTGCGCAAGGCGAGAGACCATGTCTACCACTTAGCCTGCTTCGCCTGCGACTCGTGCAAGCGGCAGCTCAGTACAGGCGAAGAGTTCGCCCTTCACGAGGACCGCGTGCTGTGCAAGGCGCACTACCTCGAGATCCTGGACGGTGGAAGCACATCCTCCGATGGTGAGTTCTTTACAACCCGTTGAATAATGGTAACGTCAACAGATATATCACGTATGCTGGCTTTACAAATTTCTTTAAGGCATTAGCACGTTAGTCACGCATGTGGTCACAAGTCACCCGCTATTTGTTGAATCCGAATGTCCTTTTCCTTAAGGCGACCACTTGGGAGACCCAGGACTAAATGGGAGGATAATATTAAAATGGATCTTCAAGACGTGGGATGTGGGGGCATGGACTGGATTGAGTTGGCTCAGGGTAGGGACAGGTGGCGGGATCTTGTGAATTTCATAAAATGCGGGCAATTTCTTGACTAACTGCGAAACTGTTAGCTTCTCAAGAAGGCCTCTGCTCCATGGAGTTAGAATGTCCATTTCCTTAGTCACAAAGATACGCCACTGACATTATTATAAGCCGCATATATCCTATCCAATCCATACACTCGTAATACATTTCTTTAAGACTTAATAAGGCCGTGTCATGTCTGAGGCGGTTAGTCGCCGCCGGTCTCTCACCGCGGATGCCTAGGTTCGATCCCGGGTCAGTCCATGTGGGATTTTTGCTGGACAAAGTGGTACTGCGACAGGTTTTTTTCGCGAGTACTTCGGTTTTCCCCTGTCAATCTTATTCCACCGGTGCTCCATTACCAGGAAAAGGACAAAAAATAATAATAATCATCATCGTCATCTACATCACAGGGTTGCACAAGAAGCCTCAAGGCTGCGGTGCGTCCGTAGCGTCTGCTGCGGGGCCCTTCACCACTAAAAAAAATTAATACTATTTTCCCATCTATGTGTACGTTTACTAGTTTGTCTCTTACTTTAGTTTTTCCGAAGGAATTTTTTTAAAATTTTGGTCTCATTTTTCACATGTTGCCCCTTATTTTGTAAAAAGGGGGACAGCTCCAAAAATAACAGTTTTTCAGGAAAAGCAAGGTGTCTCCATTGTACATATGAGAAGTGCTTTGACAGGTAGGATATCCCCCTCCTATATAGGTTAATATTGAACATGGATTGGTCACCTCTTCACATATCACGGGGGACCATTAGTTGAATGATTTGCTACACATAATTCAAATTAGCTCAGAGTGGCAGTTAGCCCCCCCTCTTTTTTTTAACAAAACAGAGGCGATGTGTTACTTGTCGCACCACGAAACTCTGATCACATTATTAACACCTGCTGAAGAACGCACAGTGTGGAGCTGCCGTTTGGTAATCTGTGTCCATTTCTCCGATATTTCGCCAAACTTAGGTCAGAATATTCTTTCCAGTAACCTGTTCCAGGTGCTTCCCTTAGGACGACAGACGGAGTTTGATACCAATACGCATGAAACTGAAAGGTAATAATGGGTCAAAATTATGATAAAACAACGGAAGAAATTGGAATAATTTTGGTCTATATGAAAACAAAAATAAAAAGCTATCAAATAAATTGCTTTAGGTGTGGTCCGAAAGCTGTTCCATTAATACAAACAGGAGGAGTCAGTGGCTGATGGAAGGATGGAAGCCACACTTTTAATTCTCGTAACAGAAAGCGACACCGTGTTGTTACTGGCCAGGACAGTGGGTTTATGTTTTATGTTTTATTCTTTATGCTTTTATCTTAAACTTATGTTAATTCGATGAATTATTTCTGTACACAAATTTTAAGACATTTCGGCGATTTTATTGCCAATAATGGTCAGCATGTCTGCCTGCTTTACGCTAAATTTAACCACCTTAATATTTATATTTTCGGTTTGCTTATGGGGTAATATTTTGCCTTTTCCATAAGAAACCTAATTGTAAATCACCTTACTCCATTGGAATGACAAATACGTTAAAAATGTTTGGAATTAACTTAAAAAATGTCTAGTTGTTGGTCAAAACACCTAGTCACACTGTATGTCGTTTATCAAATACAGCTTGCTATTGTACATGCTAATATAGAGTTGTGTGAGTAGAATTTTGTATTTTTATTTGGTTAAGTCTATAAACGACACTGCAGAATGAATCAAGAAAATATAAAGAGATTAAAAATCATTTCAAAGCACGAAGATCTTAGGTTATGTTTTGCCTTGTGGAGTAATGACGAAACACCAGCCTTCAAATTTCACACACGCGGCCAGAATCTAGTAATGTTGAAACTGGGGTAGTTTCCGTGATGGGGAAATCCCCCGTTCTGTATGCAGCATCCTGAAAGAAACATTTTGAGTGTATCACTAATCCAGTTACTTGTCGGCGTATAAAGGAGCTACAGTCAGTAATGAGTTTGACCCCAGCCTGTACATCTTCCCCTCGTCAGAGCAATCGATGGCAGCGCCTACCCTCGGGGCTGCGGGTAATCACGCGCAAGGACTCCCTAGTGCTGTTTACTAGGTGTGAAATCGGCAGAAAATTGATTTGTTCCTATCTGCAATGCAAATTGCGGCACAGCGAGGAGAAATTCCGGTAATTTGGGAAATCCACCGCCAACTTCGAAATAACGAAATGTTATTCAAATTTGAGTCAGCAAAGGCGCATTACAATGGAAATACATGGATATATTCATGCCCGAAGCTTTTGGATTGGGTAGGGCGTCTCTGTCAAACAGAGAGGGTCCCCGGGTCAAAACCCGAGGCCAAATGAGACTTTCGACAAATTTTGACATAAGGCGTATGGGGCATGGGGTTAAAACCCTACGCATTCTAGAATTCGGCACTATAGTGTTTAGTATGACGCTGCGTTCGCTTTGCCCCTTATAAAAACTCTACTCACTCTGGTGGAGAGAAGGCTGTGATTTCCCCAAAACAGAATTGAATGTGATGGAAAGAACAGCGATGGACAAATTTTCCAAAAATCTGTAAGCCACTTCAAAGTTCTAGGCGCCAGAAATGTGATATGAAGAAGATTCCATACTGAGGGCCCACAAGTGTTAGGCGCCATAGGATAAAATTTATTGTCCCGGGCCATCTGGCACCCGGAATTTGGGCATCCCTGGAAAGTAGTAGTCACGAAATGTGTGAATTGGGTGACATTTCTGGTGACTTCGGCTTGTTGCTGGCTCTAGACAACGTAAAGTCTACGTTTTTATTGTGACATTCAGAGCTGCAAAGCTTGAGGGTAAAGTGTATTTGGGTTGAACAGTGTCTTTAATTTTTCTGTACAAATTTCGCTGAGAAATATCTTTTCCTCAGAAAAAATTTCACGATCGAGGTGCAGAAACGGAGGTCTTGTTGTAAACTGTTCTTCTCATCCGATTTTAACCCAAACTGTAATGTCTCGATCGAAATTTCAGCATGTCTCAATCAAAATTTCAGCATGTCTCAATCGAAATTTCAGCATGTCTCAATCGAAATTTCAGCATGTCTCAATCGAAATTTCAGCATGTCTCAATCGAAATTTCAGCATGTCTCAATCGAAATTTCAGCATGTCTCAATCGAAATTTCAGCAGAACTCCACCGCAACAAAATTAATAAAATTTCTTTTAGCCGTTCTGTAGTTTTAATGCGAGCCTTTCCCTTTTGCATACACTAATAATGTAATGTTAGGTTAATATGTGTACAGCACAACACAGTTTCAATATGTTTATTTACATATTATCTATAAAAATACAATATATTCGGCTTTATTTGGTCATCTTCATGTGTGGGCATAGTAAATCTTTGATGCACGGTAAATACCTCGTATTATCAGCTCAGTTTAGAACCTTGTATCTCAGATTTTCATATTTTCCTTATTTCCTTATATTTCTTATGATTTTTACCTTGTATCAAAGATTTACTATGTCCACACTTGAAGGTGGCCAACTAGTGCCGAAACATGTTGTGTGTAGTTTTATAGATATGAAGAAATATATTGAAACTGTGTTGTGCTGTACGGATATTACATAACGTTACATTATCAGTTCTACAGCTCGTGTGCGCTGAGAGACAGACAGGAAAACGCGACGAAGCTAATAAAATAATTTTTTTCCCAACATTTCGTAACGAAAGCTACAAAATGTCTGCTCCTGCTGACAGTTGAACCCCCTGGCGTCAATTGACTGAACTAACAAACCTTTGGGTTTTATCAAACGCGGGAAACTCTTCGATCAGTTAATCAACCGTCAGTTTCACAAGAACACTGCGCTATCCATATGTGAACAAAAATTAAATGTTGTCTGTCTTTCCGTTATGGAATTTAAACTCTGCAATGCAAACTTAGCGTACACAAAGAAAGATTTTTTCTCCATCGAAACCCGGAAGTACAATCTATGTTACGGCCTTCGCGTGAAGTTCACCTACACGCGGCCTGTCCTTAGCTACAAGCCTGACTGGCTGAATTGGCACTGAGGAGGTGGCTTATGCTTTTGACAATGGGTGTGAAATTAACCTCGACCCCAGCGTTCAATTAATACTCGCCATTAAAGAGCGTTTCTTTGTTGTGTCAGACTTGATCCATAGATAGGACAGCATGTATCGTGACGTATATTTAACAATTTTTACAGTTTCCATGATTCATGGGGAGGGTTAAATATTGTTATCTCTGTCGCTTCTGTCGTGTAATTGGCGCTACGAATGTGGCTTTGATGAATTTTTAGGCGCGTCCGCAAAATTGCAAAAAGCGAACATTAGCTTTGTCTGTCCGTCCGTCCGTCCGTCCGTCCGTCCGTCCGTCCGCATGGAACAACTCGGCATCCACTGGACGGATCTTTATGAAATTTGATACTCACGTATTTTTCGGAAATCTGTCGAGAAAATTAAAGTTTCAATAGAACGGCTACTTTACATGAAGATCTACGTACATTTATGATAATATCTCGCTGAATTCTTCTTAGATTGAGAAATGTTTCGGACAAAAATCGTAGAGAAAATCAAAACACACATTGTATGTTCAATAGCTTTTTTACCCGAAAATCGTGCCGTTTATGAGATAATGTGGAAAAATATGGTACAGCCAGACAGGCCACAGATGACAATATAATACAGCGCATGCGCGTTGTGCGCTGCATAACTAAGGCTACAGACACACACTGAGAATATGTAACACTTACTGCTTTTCCACGGCAACAATGGTTAAGCGAACGCGCCGCGATATTACATTTATAAGTATATTGCCTCTCTTGTAATATTATCTTTCCATCTATTCCTAGACCTTCTGCGAAATCTCTTTCCTTTAGCGTTCGTCACCAACACCCTGTATGCACTCTCGTCTCCCCCATACGTGCTACGTACCCCACACACCTCAGCCTCCTTGACTTGCTCACCTGAATCATATTTGGTGACGTGTAGAAATCATAAGGCCCTCGTTATATGATAAAAACTTGTCACTGCTGTTTTCACACTGTCGCCAGTTTTGGGCTCCCGTGTGACACTGCAGTGCCGGAAAGGTGTAAAGAAACACGTGACTGGTTGACGGCATAGAAACAAGAAAGAAATGAAGATTGCAGTGTTGTGGGATATGACGCAGTGTAGTTTGGTAGATGCATATAAAAAAATGTTTCAGCGGAACTTGGCGCCTCCGTCTTCAGGTTGCTAAACTTAGCCTTCTTATCACGATTGATTTCCAAGGCTGTACCTTTGGGATGTTTGGCGAACTTCATATTATTATTATTATTATTATTATTATTATTATTATTGGTGGTGGTGGTGGTGGTGGTGGTGGCGGCGGCGGCGGCACAAAGTTTCTGAAGTTTTGTAGACACGACCCGTGTGCTTAATCATGGTTTTAGAATACACACCGGTTTGTTAGTGCATCAATTAAAGTGAAGCTTAGCACAGCGGTACAGCACTGCACTTTTATTCTTTATTACCTGTTTGTGCCTGTAGCGACCCCGCATTTTTCTCGCTCAGTCTTTAGTGGTTTGAAATAACATACGAGAAGATTAAGCTGTTTCTTTGTTGACACTGCCAATACTGGAATAGTCTATACCATTACTGGAACTGTCTACACGTATATTGTATACTGGGCGTTTCTTTACCGAGTCTTCATTTTATCGTCTCACCAAGCACGGCAGCTTTATCGGAGGTAAAGGCGTCATCTGCCGGGACATCCCCAGAGAGCTGCGATGATCGGAGAGAAATAAAAGAAACACACTCTATACGCCATGATTTTGACCCAGTAAATGAAGGTAGGTAAAATGGGAGAGTCTTGGTACAACCTTTCGGCTCCCAGTTTTGTCTGTCACTTCGTATCGAAATGCATAGCCCCCTGGAAGGCCACCCGAATGGCAGCGCAGTAGTGGAATTATAGCGGCGTTCTTTACGGTGGGCAGAGAACTGTGTGGCGAATAGGCCAACGAAATAACTGATGAGAAATTGGCTTCATAAAATTAAGTGCACTTATTGTAAGTCGCACTTCTCTTTACACAAGGTTTGGCTCTGGCGGTTTCTTTTCTGTGTTTCCGCGAAATGACTTTGTAACCCGTCGATTAATTTTAATAACGTTGAACGCAGTACGGGATGTCATGGCTAATTACGGTGCTTGAATCTAACAAAAGTACTTGTGGCTTAACATGAATTTTTTCATTGTGTAACTTGTAATTATTTTGTAAAAGTTTCCTGGCCGCAGAGCCCTCTATGATTAGAAACTGTTAACTCTACGCCAAACAAAGCATAGGGGGGCCACCGCTTGCCATCTCTTTGAGAATACATACATCAGAGGATAATATTAAAATGGATTAAGTACAGTTCATCCCAACTATTACACTGTTATTATTCGGTATGTTCTTACATCACTGTTTTCTTCCAACATGTTTCGATCCCTATTGGAATCACCCTTAGGGAACGGTTTAAAAATAAAAATTAACACAATCAAGAAGACAATTTTTGCATATGTTACAACGTATAAAATGTGTATAAAAACAAAGATCTACAACACGTTAACTGCGTGTCAACTAACTTTTTTGTACATATTTTATACGTTGTAAATTGTGCAAAATATTGACATTCTGATAGTGTAATTTTAGCTTTTAAACATATTCCTGAGGATGGTCCCAATAAGGATCGAAACACGTTGGAACAAAATATTGTAAAGTAAGAACACCTTGTATAATAACAGTGCTTAGTTGGGATGAATTGTACTTAATTAACCCTTTAAAGATGAAGCGTATCTGTTTTATATAAGGACTCAGTGCGTACCGCGCTGTAAACACTCTCCACTTCGGTTATAAAAACCAATCTCTTAATGTTTTATAAGGCAAAAGTTGCTGTTTGTTCTGAGATCCGTACAAAACACATAAACGCAATGTGGGCATCACGTAGAATTTTTT
>BLKM01000417.1:1105650-1122475 GCA_013340265.1 Coptotermes formosanus | reverse complement strand
TCTTCTCCCCCTCCCTTCACCTGAGGACGGAAGCAGAGCCAGCTTCCGAAACGTTCTGATTTTAATTTTTAATATTATTAATATTTTACTCTTCAGACGATGGATAAAGTCCATAAACCGATCACCACACAGTGACATTTAGAGTTGGAATATTTACAAGTTAGACACAAACTACAAGGACCTTTATTAAATAAATGTAGAAATTTATTACAAAACATTATGTAACGAAATTAAGGCTGGGAAAGCCCCGCGCCGCTAAAAAAATTGCGTTGTTTTGATTATACTCTACTCAACACGTGGGCGTCTTTGGCACAGTTCGCAGACCCCAGTTGAGAAAGGCTGTTATAGGCAGGCGTCTGTTTTATATGTAACTTGGTTGGAAGTGCTCACAGATACAATGCCAGAGGTACTAGCTTTAGATTTAGAGAAGCAATTCATAACAGGAACGGAAATATACAAATTGGTTAGGATGTCATTAGGAACGGAATTTTGTGTTTAGCGAGGGCGTGTGAGTATGCAACAAACTGTATAGGCAGTATATGACCCGTTAAATTAATTTTTTACCTTTTGCGTGGCCAAAAAAAGACTCACTTTTAAAGAACACTGTGTTCACAAGTAAAAAGACATCGTAAATGTTATATTTTCGTAGGTTTCTATATCTTGAAAGTGTTTTAAAAGCTGAAGTTTTCCCCACACACACCATGAACGTATATATGTGGAATGGAGGTATAACTCCATTCATTCTTATCCTTAGCACTAGTTGGAGATGCCATTTGAATGAACATGTTCTAGAATCTGAAAGTAATTCGTAATGGTAACAGATAAGTTATGACATTCTTGTGATGATGGTTTCATGAAAACTGGATTGTTGAAACAAAAATAAATCCCACAAGCAGCTGAAAAAGGAAACCAAATCGAATAATGAATTGTTTTACTGCACGCTTAAGTCCAGGCATTGTCAAATTATGCGAATTAGCAGGTTACGTAAGGAAAATGTAGTAACACCAGAGACCCCTGTTGTACAGACTACGAAGCAGTATGTGCTGGAACTCAATTTGCATGCTGCTGCCATCTGTGGTTGCAATAGAACGTTAGCCTCGACGGAAAACCCAATGGATTTGGATACAGGGCAGAGAGAGGCCCAATTGTTCTGCTATTAACGTCATAGATTATGGAGTAATGCATTTCCTAAATAGGAGGCGAGTATTATGAAGTGCCCTTGGACGTGACGGCAAAAATTGAGGACTTTTGGGCCAAACGTTAGATTCACTGCATCTAACTTCCCTTGATTCCTGCCACATTTAGAACTGCCTACCTGTCTAACAGATTCATTCAATGCAGCAGAGTCCCTCCCGAGAAGCTGATAGTTCCTCATCTAGTGAAGAAATTCCCGCATTATATAGAACCTGAAAGGTAATTAGCCTGTTATCAAGACCCAAACATCCTTCCAGATCCTGAGCCAGATTAGTCCATTCCACGCACTTGCATCATATTTTTAAGATAAATTTTAATATTATCCTCCCATCTAGTCCTAGATCTTCAAAGTGGCCCTTTTTCCTTCAGGTTTTCAGACTGAAACCCTCTATGCATTCATTATATCCCTTCATACATGCTACATTCCCTGCCCACTTCATACTGTTGATGCGATCACCCAAAAGGAGCACCAATTGTGAATTCCCCACTATGCAGTTTTCTCAATTCCCATGTTACTTCCCCCACTCTCTTAGGCCCAAATACCTTTCTCAGCACCCTATACTCAAACATTGTGATCATATGTTCTTTACTTAAGTATGAGATACCAAGTTTCACACCCATACAAAAGAAAAGGTAGAATTAAATTTCAGTATATTTTAATATTTATATTCTTAGATAGCCAACACTAAGACAAAAGATTCTGGACCAGTAGTAACAGGGTTTCCCGGTAGTTAACGTGCTCTTTAATTGCTTCATATGTTCTGTTTTGTTTGTTATGTTATTCCTAAATATTTGGACTTTGCCATATCTTTAAGGCATTTATTAGCTGTCTTCTTATGTAGTGACATTGTCCTGATTTCTCTTGTCAAGGGAGAGCATCTGCCACTGTGGTGCAAAAGCCTACATCGGGCCCAGGCCTATTTACTTTAAGGTTTCTAGATCACACACAATTAGACACACGCTTCAGTCAGATTCCTCTGAAAGAGTGATCAGCTTGTTGCAGAAGCCTCTGCCTACACAACACACAATAAACAGAATCGACAGACATCTGTGCCCTCAGAGGGATTCATACTCACCATCCCAGCAATCAAGCCACTGCAAACCCACACCATAAACCGCACGACCACTGGAATCGGCCCGCAAAATATCTACCTCCAACCAACCTCCTTTGATACCTTGTAGCTGCTGTGCTCTTTATAGCATTTACATGCTCATCTCATAAGCATAGACCAGCATGTCATGCGTACCATTCAGTTTGAATCCCTCCTTGTTTACTTGCGTGGTGAGAAGGGGTGTTGAATGTCACAGACTGCTTGTAACCATAAAATTTTGACAGGTGTAGGAGATTTCTGTCTCCTCCAAAACATCCAGACTGGCTTTGGGGCCCACCCAACCTTCTATTCAATGGGTACTGGGGTTCCTTCTTGGGGTAAAATGGCAGGGACAAGAATTTGACCATTCACCTCCATCTAGCGTCAAGGTTAAGGATGAGTTGGGCTATACTTAAACTCCTCCTATAGACCTTCATGGAGTGAACAGGGAAAACTTCTACATGAAGTTCTTCCTAATTTTACCAATTCATGGTCATTCTCCTTAAAATGTTAGCAATTTTAAAGGCAGATAAATTTAAATCTTGAAGACTTTTTTTATGATATGATTGTGCCTTTTGTTAATGTAATGATTTCTTTTAGTCCAAGACACATCGATGGATGAGCTATCGCAAGACTCAGTGGTACCAACCTGCATGAGAGGGGAGGTATGAGATGAGGCATCCACCTCTGCTGCATTGTGCGACCATCCTGATATTAGCGACTGAATGCAGCGAGCTGGGCTTAGATAACACTGAAGGTGCAACATTAACGATATACTCTCGCATATTAAAAAATAACAGTTTAAATTATGTGCTTTTTAAAATAAAATGTTGTGTTGGATTTATATGAAAGTTACTTGAAGATGTACGTGGCAGTGTATATGTGTGTATATATAAATATATTGAGTATAGGGTCATTCAAAATGCCCTTACCATAATATTCATTTATTGTACATAAAACCATTATGCACAGAAGAACTGAGTCTTGATTTATTTGATGAAGTTGTAAAAATTTTTGGGTTTTACATCTTCAAATGACAAATATTTATGAATTGAAACTAATGTGAAATGAAGTCATGGATTATCGTAAGGCAGAATTCAACCATTTGCGTAGAGGAATGAAGAGAACGATGCAGGAAGGAGAGTCAACACAGCCCAAAACGTTCTAGTCATCATTTATTTAATGAATGGTCTCTTCAATCACTCAGAATGGTGAGCTTGTAAGTATAAAATGGTTACTTGTTTATTGAATATGCGAAATGTCTACCTGTGTGTAGAAGCTACAGTCTTCAACTGATGAGAACAGCTTTGACCTCGACAGTGTGGGGAGGGTTCCTTATTACTGGACTAACCTTGTGGAGAAATAAATAATTTCTGTCAAGAGGATAAGTCTCTGTCACTTTTCACTTGTCACCATTTGTTAGTTGTTCAGTTTACAGCAAGCTTGAAGTCAAATTTGTGCACAGCTATAACCAGATAGAACACAACACAAACAACCAAAAAACACATAAAAGAATAGTGTTAACTCACACGCATTTAAAAAAAAATTAGTATGACTATTAAAAGAACATTAGAGATAGGATAACAAAACCAAGACATGCACACAAATGTATGAAAGTATATTATACACACTGTACGCCTCAGACATGTTTTGGTATAGAGTATGTGTAATATACTGTCATGCACTTACTTGCATTTAAAAAAACAGTGGACATTACCAATAAAATGCACATTAAGTGCTTTTTGTTGGTAATGTCCATTGCTTTTATGATCTAATGCACAGATATGAAACCCATTAAATTACGAACATTTGTTGTTTTTTATCATATCCAATTGCTTAACGCATGTTTATGGATTGTTTAAAACATTCAGAAACTTGAAGATGATTTTGGACGAAATAAATAAAATACTAAACTATGTAGCCCTACACATTGACAGTCCCAGGTCCATAGCCTGTTACTTTACTTATTCTTGATTAAAATGAAATGAGGAAACGGTAATGAATGGAATTTAACTGTACAAATAAAGCCAGTAAATTTTCTTGACATTTCAACTTATGATTGCCCATATTGTTTGTGTTCTGTGTATTAATATCTGATGGATGCAAGTAAAAATATACATATTAAATCATTTTATACTCCTTACTTAATCCTTAAGTTGGTATAAATTCTGCTAAAATATCTATACTTCCAAATTATGACTGTGTATGAAAACATCAATTGTCTGTCTTGGAAGACATGTGTTGTGTAAGTCAAATTGCAGTTAGGGTTCTTATAGATTCGATTATCGTTCTGAACACAAATATATCAACGTATCATTCAGAGACGAAGTACAGCATGCCTGCCATTGGATCCCCAAATGGTGCCATGGAACGGAGTATCTGTGGTTTCGGACCAGAGATATACGCACGGTTGGAGTTAACATTCTGTACATAGCGTGTTGTTGTTGTTGTTGGTGGTGGTGGCGGCGGTGGCGATGATGATGATGATGATGATGTTGTTGTTGTTGTTGTTGTTGTTGTTGTTGTTGTTGTTGTTGTTGTTGTTGTTGTTGTTGTTGTTGCAGTCTATATAGACCCTTGAGATTTTAAGTTCTTGAGGTGGTTTTTATGAAGATTGCAGTCTTCAGGTATGTTTCACTATGTAGTGAGATAGATAGGTATTACTATATTGGAGGAGCATGCTGCCTTAATTTTCTGCCCCCTGAAGATGGAGACAGACGATTCCTCCGAAACGGTGGTGTTTAACAACTCAACGCCACGGTGCCACACACTGGCAATTATGGGAAGTTTAGTTTTGCAAAATTTGCAGTCGCAGAGGTGTTCTGTGGCTGGGGCTGTACCCTCTGATCCATGGCTCTAACCAATGGTTTCAGTGTCAGAGTTAGGTGGGTTTGAATGTGAAAGGAGTGCGAACGTTTAGGTTATGGTTTTCACTGCGAAAGATATGTGAACTTTTGAAACCTCATTGCTCTGCGTATTATATCAGCACCAAGTAGTGCGTAAGGGTTGTGCACAAAGGTACGGACAGAATACTGTAGAGCATATTTCTCTTTTTACTTCAAGCCGGTTACTTCTGCAATTGCATCAGGATCTCCAATACTTTTGTTATTGTAACGGAAGCAACATTTATGTCAGAACATATTAAAATAATTATAGTTGGATGCTTTATTTTATTATATTGAGCGGGAGTCGATTTAAATGGGGACGGCAGTCCTTTGCAGTCAAGGCATAGTTAACAAAGCATTTAAGGAGTTTTTTCCCGTACTTTTAAATTGTCCTTACGGCTTTGTGCAACTAATATGAAATTGTGAAATTGAAGCCATGCTTATATCAGAGACATGGCACATCAAAGCCCACGGTTGATGCTATAAATATTTTTGTTGAAGCCCAGTTTAAGTAAAATGAAGCCTGAAACCCTTTTCTTTCACCAACGAAATGCCAAGCCTAATCCAGGTTCTGTAAGTATTTTTATAAAGCTCGAGCTTCTAATAAAATAAAACCTGAAAACGTAAAGCGTTACTAAAATGACAACTTGGAGCTTATGGTTGTTGGATTAGACATGAATATATAAGTTGCTGTTACTTAAGTGAAAATCCACAGTGTTTATGATGCCAGTTTTGCTGTCCGCGGTTATGCATGTTTACAGTTTATTAGTGAGGTAATTTTGTAGCTGCATTATCGTTCCGTTGATGTGTGGAAGGCCAACTTTCCTTGCTGTATTCTGTTATAGATCAGCACTGTTTCTTGTGTATGATATGTTCAGAACTTGACACTTTGGTGGTCCTAAGCCTTTGTATTTTAAGGTTAGAGGTGCTGTAAAATATTAGTTAGGAACATAACATTTGTTCACTGCTGAATGTGCAACAAAAATCCAACATTCAAACTGACAGTAAATTATAATGGTACTTCTGGGTCTCTTTGTGATTTGTGTAGCAAAGTACATCTGGCCAGTTGGTTTTTGATGAATGTATTTATTATCTATCAATATCTGAGGACTTTTTTGTAATGTTGTGCACTGTGTAACAAGGTGCTCTTGTAGCTTTAGTGCTTTAATCGTGCCAATATCCTGTAATTTTTTGTAAGAATCGATTCCAAGCAGGCTGCTACAGGCTGCCATGTATTTTAGTGTCCAGTAACTATGCTCTGATGATTGATGTGACTGTTGTGGTTTAACAGCTCAACATGGCTGTTATAAAACCTGACCCTGACTCAGATGGAGAATCTCACCCAACGTCTTTTCATAATGAGAATGAACTGTTTGATTTGAAAGAGGATGAGGATCATCCGTATGTAACAAGTCCTGTTATGAAGTTTGAACCTGAGGTAAGTTGTATGTGCATTCATGATTATAATTGGTAGTCCAGTGTCGGATGGTTGGCATCAACAGTTAACTCTACCGCCGTCTATTGAGAGATGCGAGTGCACACATGTTAGTAATGTCACTACTAATTGACGGAACATGGTATGCTTGATATATGTTAGTCTGCTGTCCCTGACTGTTATTCAGAATATGTGTACCTCCTCTCCATATATGGAGATCCTCATCCATTTTCAGGTGAAGGATGTGCCTTTCCAGACAGATGAGTGGGGTACTTAACACTTTATGCAGAATATTTTATGTTATAACTATCATTACACAGAAGCTGGGACAGCATAGTTAGAATAGTGACTAGGCAATGGGCTGGATGATTGGTGTTCAAATCCCACCTGTGGCAAGAGATTTTTCTCTTCTCCAAAATGTGGAGACCAGTTCTGGGGCCCACCCAGCCTGCTATTTAGTGGGTACTGCAGTTTTTTCACAGGGGTAAAGCAGCTGGGGTGGGAAGTTAACCATTTAACTACTCACCTCCATATAGCGCTGTGGTTAGGAAGGAGTGGAGCTATACTTCTGCTCGTTCTATATACCTTCATGATGTTTACTCTCAGAGTACACAAAATTAAGTCTAATGATTCAGATTCTTTCTGTATTCAGTACATAATATGGACGTAATCAGAACTATGTAATCCAGCTTCACACAGAAGAGGCCAGCATTTAATTATTGTCTGCATGCTTTATGTTTGCCAGCTGTATTTGTCTTCTGATGGCTCTTCAGCGTGTAGATTGTCTGACGTGTAAACACATTTACTGACAACTAAATTGAGTGTTGGCCTGTGTCGCTAATAAATATTAGCTACTGATTTTACAGCTGAACGTTGGTACAGTCAAGCCTGAGGGCTGTGTGCGGGCAGCTCTGAATGAAGCTGATATCGATGACATAAAACATCATGATCTTTCTGCATCACCAGCATTTTGTTTGATAAAATGTGAGATGGAGGTGAGCCATGTTTTAATATGTTGTTGTGTGGTAATTGGATTAGACAGCGCTGTCATGGTTTGTCTTATCGTACTTATTTTCAGGTTAACGCGACTTCTGTGAGCTCACTACCTAATTCAAATGGTGGAATAGAAAAGACGGTTATAAAAGACGAAGAAGACCCTCTCTTAATAACATTCAAAGATATGCAAGGGAAGGTTGAGGTATATATTTATGTATGTTTAAGCAAACTGCATAGAGATATGCATGAATACATGTTATCGCCAACATGTTCGTCTGTTTGCATGTGATGCTGCTGTGAGGACACATATTTTTTTTTAGAGTGTTTGTGAAACATTATGATTTATAATTATGTATAATTATCAGACAGTATTAAATTATCAGCCATATTAAATATTGGTTTTGAATTTTGCTGTAGTAGCACTTAATAGGAAAGCAGAAGTTCATTATGTACATCTACAAGGTGTTGCTATTAAATAATGAGACTAGATTAAAATGAGTACTTTATAAAAGAAATTACTGTACCTATGTGTTACCCTGTCTAAATGACTTTCTGTTGGAAGGTATGCATCACTCCGTATGAGCCTTTCAGGTGTCAAAGCATCCCCAGATATAATTTTATGAGAGTGCCTTAAGAAACTGTGATGTTTTCTAATAGATGACTTCAGATGACTGAAAACAGAATCTTTGGAGTGAACTTTTCAATTCTGGGGAAAGGAAACGTTGTGCAAGACAGGTTTTTGTGGGTACAGAAGGTGGTATTTTTCAGTTAAACACTGGTGGATGTAAGTTGCTGTGTGCATCCATGCATTGTCATGGTGCAAAAGCCAACTGCATCTTTACAGTTCAGGTGTTCTTTTTGGATCCCCTGTTTGCAGTTCTGTTAAAACTTCAATTCGTATGCCTGAATGACAGCATGTTCTCACAAAGAGTCCTCATCTTTTTCCCATTTTCATCACTTTTCACAGTCAACAGACAGCCAGGTCATTCATCTTTCACATTCTCAGTTTCTTTTGAAAACTTCTTACTCCATTCAAACACATGAGCTCTTAGTGAAGCTTCTTCATAAATCTTGCATAATAAATTTAAAGTTTTGCTGGCACTTTTGTTGAGTTTCAGAAGAAATTTGATGTTCATTCAGTGCCCAGTTTTTTTTAATCAAGCATGATCACGACAAGTTAAAAGATGGTTTATGAGAAATTTTTGTCACTAGGTGAACTCTGCGCTTTTCTGGGATGTTACGCGCAGATCTCATCAACATCACGGTAGAAGCCTGAAATCAAGGTTTTGTCCCTAGACACTACTCTAGCATAATGAGCTGTGGTTTGGTATGTAACTGGGCAAAGGTTCAGCAGTAAAAAGTGTGTACTGTATCGATTTTCGCAACAAACAGTCAAGTTCAAGAGCTGTGCGCAGTCTTGTTATTCAGAAGATGTAGCTCATATTTACAAATGTGATTTTGTCATTGGTATTAAGAATCTGTAACTTTACCCCCAAGTGAATTGATCATGTAATGAATTCTGAAGTGTCATATATTTCGGTTGCAACATAATCGTTAGAGTAATGAGAAGTTTCAGTGAAATTACCCTCCTTTCAATGTGTGGTGTTTACCAAGAAAGTTGCATAATTGAGAGGCGTGATTTGTACCCATTGCTAAGTATAATTGGAAAGGTCAAACGAAGGAGAATGAGATGGGTGGGAAATGTGGAATGCATGGAGTGTGAGAGAAGTGCATACAGGGTTTTCAAGGGAGAACTTGAATACGTGGAAGTCTGTGGTGTAGTTGGGATGATGCGAACTGTATTTGTGTGGCTAAGGATAGAGACCAGTAGTGTCGTTTCGTGAACAGCAGTGAACCTTCAGACTCTATAAAATGTGTGAATTTCTTGACTGTCTGATAGAATAATAGCGTCTCATCATGGCCTATCTTCCTTGTAGCTAGGTAGTGTGTTAGTTGTCCTCACAAATGACCCATGTTTCATCACAACAGAAGTCACTGTTGAAATCATGGAAGTTAAAATTTGAGTTTCAAATACTTCCTCCATTTGCAGTCTATGAAGATGGGTGAAGAACTGGAAGGTATTTGTGGCATCCAGCCTGAACATGGTGGCAATCCGCATGAGAGTCGTGCTGGACGTCGTTTTCCATGCGATGTATGTAAGAAATTCTTCAGTAAACGATCTACTGTCAAGAGGCATATACTTGTTCATACTGGAGAACGTCCTTTCTCATGTGATATCTGTAAGAAATCATTCAACGAACGAAGTAATCTCAAGAGGCATGTACGTGTACATACTGGAGAACGTCCTTACTCATGTGGTATTTGTAACAAATGTTTTAGTGTTTCTCATCAGCTGAAGGTTCATGCACATGATCATACTGGAGAACGTCCTTTTCCGTGTGATATGTGTAAGAAATCCTTCAGTACACGAAGTAACTTGAAGATGCATATGCGAGTGCATACTGGAGAACAGCCTTTTTCATGTGATATGTGTAAAAAATCCTTCAGTGGGCGAGGTAATCTCAAAAGGCACTTACGGGTGCATACTGGAGAACGTACTTTCGTATGTGATATGTGTGAGAAATCCTTTATCAAACGTGGTTCCCTCGAGAAGCATTACCGTTTGCATACTGGGGAACATTCATTTTCGTGCTGTACGTGTGGTAAAGCCTTCATGCAGCAAACTGATGTTGAATGCCATCAGCTTGTACATAATGAACAACATTGTTTTGCATATGGTGTGTAAGAATGGCATGTCTCATCGTCAGTTTGCAGATGGAGGAACAGCCTCCAGTTATGGAGGGTAGCTGCGAATACATTGAATAAGCAGTTGCAGACAGCTGACAAGGGGTGGTCTTCCATCTTGGGGGTTGGGCGAGGTCTTAATGACTCCTCACCATAAAAAATCACCATGTGATGAAACAGCCTACAAAGCCTCACCCCTGGACATATTCTTTGGCGCAGGATAGGGACAGGTGGCAGGTTGTTGTGAATGCCGTAATTAACTTTTGGGTTCCATAAAATGCGGGCAATTTTGTGACTAGCTGAGGACCTGTTAGCTTATCAAGGAGGACTCTGCTCCGTGGAGTTAGTTTGTAAATTATGGTATGTAAGAAAGGTTTTACTAAACTTGATAATCTGTAGCAACATCAGGATGTGCATATTGGATAAGGTCTATAATTTTATCCCATCTGAAATTGAGGCTTCAGGAAATGGTTTCGTTTTAAATGTCATCATGGTATTTCTGCTGAGGAGCAGCCTTTCTCATGTTTGAGTTTGCAACAAGGCTTTTTTTAAATAATTTCTGTCTTGAGGATTGTCAGTTTGTGCGGAATGTAGAAAATAATTGTTTCTGTATGTGATAGTTATTTTAGCTTCCCTTGATGTTCTTATAATTAGACGTAATACTGTAAAATTAAATTGTGTAAGAAATTGCTTACTCTTGTGTGATCTGCAATAATCTGGTTTATCATGTGTAAATATATCATATGTTGATCAAATTCCTAAGCACTGCATCTGGTTGCATGGATGTTTATTTTTGACATTAAGTGGTCTTAAAGTTTATATTGTTCTTAAAGCCTGGTTTAAACTTATCACAGCAAACCTGAAATGTATTAATATTCTGTTTATTGTAATCTCTTCTTCACAGCATTGCTGAATATACTCCTGTTATAATTCTTTATGTTGTGTATTTTGTATGGCATGTACTGTGTACTGCTTGTGAGCACTTGCATATATTTGCCATGCCACAAAGATGTGCAGACATGGACAAGTTGGTGCCTTGTTGACTTGTCAGCAAGTACAATGAAGGCGTTAGTTATATCACATGTAGCTGCATTATTTTTTGTTACAATTACATGACAAAATGAGTCTGTCATAAATGCCAAGATTCTCCAAAAGAAGGTTCAGTGTTAAGTAATGGAAATAACATACAACTTTGAATTATTACACACATCTATATAAAGTAGTCTAATTGTGCGGATTCTTAACATTTGGTACTCCAGGTATCCGGTTGGGGCACCCCAGGTTCCAATAATTCAATGGCAAGGAGGTCACTTAAGCATTTGAAACATGTCGCTGGTATGTAATGTACGTTTCTGGGGTTTAACGTGTCATGCGTTTGAAGGTGTTACATATTTTGTCAGTACGTTAGGAAATAGCCACTTCCTGTGATTTTAGCCTTCTGCCGCGATGTTGATGAGCTCTGCGCTGTTCTGGGATATTACAGAGCATCGTGTGGTAGTTGTTTACCGACGTTTCAGGACTATCGGTCCCGAAACGTCGGTAAACAATTACCACACGATGCTGCGTAATACCCCAGAAAAGCACAGATCTAGCCATTTTCTGGTTCGTCCATGGTGCGAATCTTATGATAGGAATGATCCATGGGTTATATTTCTGTGACTGTTCAATACACGCATCACATACTTGTGATACGTGTTTCCCACCTTTTATCTATGGCTATTGCAGCGAACATTGTATGGCACTGTAATCAGTGGCGTCCGGGACCAACGATGCGGTAGTATGTAATAGTTACGCGAGCGCAATGTGTCAGAGTTAATAGGTTGTGCTGTAGAATACGCACGAACGGTGAAAGGTTAACTGTCCACTGGTGTCTCATATTTGAGGCAAGTAACTTCATTATTTGCGAGTCAGCAACACGTTAATGGGAAATTGGAGACTGAGATAAAAAATATGGTAGCACCGAAAGTTTCCAGTGTTGCAGGCTTTATCAATTGTTGGTGTATAAGGAAAATGTGTAGGTGAAGTATTCATGTTTGGAACTGTTTTGGGAAATGCAACTTGAGACTCATCGACAGATTAGGAACATAAGGCGATTGACGGTAGCCCATCTCAGCGAATTGCTCAAATCGGCGGGAACCAGTAAAGTGCAGGCAATTTAATATATCTTATTTATTTTTTCGGGGGAAGAACAAACTAACATATGATATGAAGTTATTATTTTTGTGACATTCTGTTGGTATATTGAGTGGTACGTAAGGTTTTCCACCACTGTTTACAGTTTACTTTTATGTCTTACAAATGTGAACACAATATTTCCCCAGAGAAACTTGTTTCAGTTTGACTAACAGTTGGGTACAGTTCTGTGCCTACATTAGTGAAAGCCAACAGAAACCAGTGGCACTTTTCATACAGTTTATGAGGCCAATAATGTCATTTTGAATAACATCCTTTGATGTTAATGTGGAAGTGCTTGATGTATCTAGCGAGATAAGTGAAATCATGTGGATAATCAGCAACACTGCTGTTCTTCCAGAGTACTGAAAGAAACCAAAAAGTAGTGCATGATACATATTACCTATAATCACCATTATGAACTTGTATGTTTTTTTATTTTCTGGGAGCATTGTTAAATAAATGGTCAATAATGAAAATTGGTACCATCCTTGCACTCTGCTAGCACATGAGTTTTCATAATACTTTAATAGTGAATCAGTTAGGTATTGAATTTAGTGCATTAGTTGGCCTGAAGGCTGAACATTGCAAAAATAATCACTCTTTGGGACTCTGTTCTGAGCGAGTTCAATCCAGCTCTTGACTTGCCAGCTTGTTTCTGTAAGGTCCATTTTATGTATAATAGCAGTAGCTTCAAATCTTTTATGTTTTCCAAACAAAATTTTGTTTCCCTATCACATTTCTATCACACCTTCTACATGCTGTTTGTCATGGTAGATCACTGTTTTGTAGTGAGGGGCACGTGTTCCCCTGGTAGAATTTGGCGATGAGAGGTCTCAAAACTGAAATTCTCTGCCACTGATTAATATAGTAATAAAGTGTGCATAATTGTAGAAGTACAAGTTTTGGAAAAAGAGGAGTTTTGTTTGTACCTTAGTGGAACTGCAGTTTTTTGACAAAATGAGTGGTGGGGAACAAACTGCAAAAGGCTGAAAGTTACTGTGTTGTGTGCTTTAATTTACAGTACAGTGCTGTCGTGTTTTAAAACATTTTTGTTGCAAAGGAAAATTTTTTTCAGGTGTTGCAAGTTTTGAGGTCTTTGCGGTGATATAGTTGAGAATTCTGTTCTTCTGCGAACTGATGCTGCAGTATTCCTTAATCAGATCCTGACGTTTGGAGACATCATATTGTCCTCATTTCAAAGCTCACAGTGTCCACAAAGCGTTCTTTTCAGGTGTGTTCCGATTACTGCATTTCCTTTTTTGATCAATCATTTTTTTGTCAGAGTATTGTGTTGCACCTAAGCACACTAATTGGAGATCCTGAATTACCTGGAGTCTTGACACATTAATTTGGTGTTCACTTATACATTCCCAGTACAAATACTCAGTTCTTTGTCATTTTGTACACTATTGAGCGGGTTGCTCTGTAGCTTTAGTGCTTTAACCATGCAAATATCCAGTAATTTTTTGTAAGAATCAATTCCAAGCAGGCTACTACAGGCCGCCATTTACTTTATTGTTCGATAACAATGCTCTGATGATTGATGTGAGTGTTGTGATTTAACAGCTCAGCATGGCTGGTATAAAACCTGACCCTGACTCAGATGGAGAATCAAACCCAACATTTTTTCCTAATGAGAATGAACTGCTTGATTTGAAAGAGGATGTGGATCGTCCATATGTAAAAAGTTCTGTTATGAAGTTTGAACCTGAGGTGAGTTGTATTTATGTTCATTATTGTAGTTGGTGGCCCAGTGTTGGATGGTTGGTACCAACAGTGACCTCTGTTGCCCTCTGTCGAGAAGTGTGAGTGCACACGTGTTAGTAATGTTACAAGTAATTGTGGGAACTTGATAAGCTTGACATATGTTAATTAGCTATGGAATCGTACTTCGGTAGAATTAAAAGGGTGAAACAAAATTAAAGCAAATGAATGTAGAAGAATTAATGCATGTTTAGTTGCTGCATGCAAGATATTCTGCTTGACATATTTTGGGAGGAAAAGTAATGGTGTCAGTACCACTTGTTAATAAGAGGCGTGTGAGTTGTTACAGCAAGTGGGGTGCTTTTTTATGTTGATCGTATGTTTTAAAATGCTTGTTTGTAAGTGTGCAGAATGTAAATGTAAATATTTTATACATTTTCTACATGAAATAATGCTAATATATTTTTTCTTGGAAGCATATTTGTGCAGTGGCGATTGTAACATTTATGTGCCTCTGGTGTATTCTGTTTGCCATCCTTCTTGAAGGTGTTTACTGTGTGTTTTGGTTATTATGTTACACAGTACAGCCACTTGCATCAGTAAGGTAACTCCTGATGGTTTTGCTCTTGATAGATTACACTGAAAAAATTTTTTACATCCCCAAGATTTGAGGGTTGGCTCGTCCATACTTTTGCATTGTTATAAAGAAAAGTTAAGTTTTTCCTTGTGTGCGCCTTGAAATTATATGGAGACATGATGGTGTGGTTCCTTTCATTCTTAACCTTGGCTCCAGATGGAGATGAATTGACCTCTGCACTCACCTTCCACTTTCCTGCCAGGAAATGAGCCAGTGATACCTACTGAAAGGAGGCTGGTTGGTCTGTAGCGCCGGTCTGGAAGTTTTGCTCAAGACAAGTCTCTTGGCCTTCCCTGAAACAGATTATGGTTTGTCAGTTGTCCAACACGTAACCAATTCGCCATACTGATTATTCTATCCTGGCTCCAGTTTTGCATGCTGTTGTTGAGGATAATTTCCGCCTATCCACAGCTGATCTTTCGGCATATATGCACATGGCCTTCTTGTTTCTTCTCCTCTATCTGCAGTGCAAGGCTGTTCCATGCCACAGCAAGAAGGATCCCCTTGGGCATATTATACAGAATATTTTATGTTATAACTGATTGTAGGCACATGGAGTGTTGTGATTTAACTTCTTTCTGTGTTCAGTATGTAATATGTGCTTGATAAGCACTACATAACATGTCTCCCATGCAAGAGAAGAGGTCTGTTTGTGTATTTTCCCCATGTTTTGCAGCATTTCATGAACCATGGCTGTTGAGTGTGTAGGTTGTCTTACAACCAAACACATTTGCTGGCTTCTAAAATTGTTCTGAGCTTCTTGACCTTTTTCCCTAATAACCATTAATTACGGTTACAGCTGAATGTTGATGCAGTCGAACATGAGACCCGTTTTCTTCCCCATTCTCTGGCTCAACTGAATGAAGGAGATGTGAGTCACATAAAGCATGATGATCTTTCTGTATCACCAACATTACCTTTGATAAAATGTGAGACAGAGGTGAGTAGTGTTTTCATGTGCTGTTAACTGATAACTGGTTTTGACAGTGCTATCATTTTCTTATCGTACTTATTTTTCAGGTTAACATGGATTTCATATTCTGCGTACCAGACTCGAATAGTAAAAATAAAGAGATCAATATTAAAGAGGAAGAAGATCCCCTTTTGATAACATCCCAAGACATGCAAGAAAAGAATGAGGTACGTATTTATGTACAATTAAGCACATTTCATAGCGATGTGCGTGAATGTGCATGATCTCTGTCTTGTCCATCCACATGCATGTAGTGCTGTGTGATGACTAGGTTTTGAAGAATAATATAGAATTGTTACCAAACCATATTAGCCATACTGAATGTTGATTCTGGATTGTCCTTTAGTAGCATATAACAGGAAGGCATAAGTTAATTTATTTACATCAATTCACAAATATTTGATTTTGTTGTTAGTGTGAAGGTTATTTAATTTGAGTCTTGAGTGTTCTTATTATATGTGTCTTAAATGTCATGTATTTATCTGTGAGTGCAGTCTGTGTAGTTGCTGCAAGTTTAATTCAAAATGTCTTTATCTTTGCTGTGCGTAATGTGCAGTGAAAGTTTTATATTCTGGAGCTTCACAATTTATACTTCCCACTAAGTATTACTAGCGTGATCAAATGAAGGAGAATGTATTGGGTGGGGCATGTGACTTGCACAGGACAGGAGAGAAATATGTAAAGGTTTGGTAGGAAAACTTGAAGAGAAGAGACTGTTTGGACGACTTACACATAGTTATGAGCGTTTGAGCTGTATTTGTCTGGTTCAGGATGGGGGAATGTAGTGTGCTTTTGTGAACAAAATGTTGAAACTTCAGTTCTCATAAAATGTTGGAGTTTCCTGACCAGATCAGAAAGTACTGCCTTCTCTTCTCATCATGGACTCTGTTCTGTGTAGATAGTATGTTAGTTACAAAAACACTAATCACCAACAAATGCACAAAGCGAGTTTTATCATCAATTGTAACACACTCCTACATGTTTTGACCC
>BLKM01000417.1:1073510-1090030 GCA_013340265.1 Coptotermes formosanus | reverse complement strand
GACCCTGCTGGGTCATCTTCAGGGAGAACGTTTTGTTATCGTTACACTAAAGTTGCACTTTATAGTTGAGAGAGAATGTGCTGTCCACTGTGTACTGTGTTGTTTTTGGAGGCATGAACTCTCTGCGATCCCGGCCTGCAGGCCGGGATCGCAGAGAGTTCACGCCTCCGGTACACAGTACACAGTTAACAGCACATTCTCTCTCAACTATAAAGTGCAACTTTAGTGTAACGATAACAAAACGTTCTCCCTGAAGATGACCCAGCAGGGTCGAAACTTGTAAGAGTGTGTTACAATTGAGATAAAACTCTGTTTGTGCATTTGTTGGTGATTAGTGTTTTTGTATGATATAGTGCATGGACATAGAACACATTAAAAAATATGTTAGTTATTTCCAGAAATAATCTGTGTGCCTTTGAACCAGAAGTCACTCTTCCCCCTTCACATCATAATGATTGACGTTTCAGCCATCATTACATTTTAAGAACTTACATTATTGATGACATAGTCAACCATCAAAATATGAAATTTCTTGTGGTTTTGTCAGTAAGGACATTGAGTCTCATGTGATAGTTTGCAAGGCATATTGTGGGTGTTGCTATTGATAAGTAATTGCTGCCAGATGAGTAGACTTATTCCCTAACTTGTTTGTTTTTGTGACAAATATTATTATGTTAACCATTTTTTGTGGGGTGGGGGACGTTTGGACCGTATGGCTATAGGCTGCCTTGTTGAGGTTTTGGACAAACTTGTGGCCTCCATCTTTATGGTTGATGCTGAACTGAATACGGGAATGGAGAACACTTTGGCACCATGGAAGTATGGAAAGGTTTCTTGTGTGCCAGGTAGTGGGAAGCTGACAAATGTAACCTTCTCATTAACTGAGGGTAATCTGCTTCCATAAAAAATCAACCCTCATGATTATGCACCATTGCACTAGGTGATAGGTGTTTGGGTTTGGGGCCAGTGGTTTTGGCAAATTAAATCACACCCAACTGCCATTTGAGAAGGAAGTGAAGGACACTTTATTTTGTTTGATTTGATGACTCCGGTCTGGATACATGCAGTCCTGAGTCAAAAATGTAAAAATAACAAAAGGGTTTACAATCAACAAATTTACCTTTTGCAGATCACTAACAAATCTAAAAAATTTTGACAGTGTGACAATGTAGATGAAGGTAGCAAGTTCCTCTGCAATGGGCATTACTTGGCCAACTGCCACACATTACAAAAACCTCAAAACAGGGTTGTCATTGCAGGATTTCAGGCTTCCGCCACAGTGTAAATGAGATCTTAGCTCTTCTGGGTTGACCCTTGAAGATTGAACCAAAAGGTTGTCCTGAATCACTGGTAACTACCTACCAATCTATGGTGTGTAACATCCCAGAAGAGCAAAGATGTCAGGGTTATCATTAATAATGGATCACTATGAATGCCTCAAGTGAAAGGAGCACAGTTGTTAGTGACATAATAGTAAAGGAAGTATAGTTTAATTCAGTTTGTCACTAAACATTAATTGTGTAAGTTTATATGTTGGTTAGGAAATTAATTTGAGAATTCAGACATTCTTAATGTTCAGACAAGAAGGACAAGAAACATAATTCACAAATCAGCAATCCATTGAAATCAGTAACATCACTAATTGGATGCGAATTCCATCTCTGAAGATGACACACCACAGAGGCAAACTGTTGTAACTTTGCAGTGATGATGTACAGGCATGGCAGTGCTGCCTAAACCTGTGTAGCAGCAACTTACTACTCACATTAGCACTGAACAGCATTAAAAGGCTGAAATGTTACCATTTGTAAATCAACCTCTAAGCCGAATGGTTACTGTATGTAGCACCAGGTTTAACATTCAGCAATTCTACATTCTGCCCATACAGTGTATTCGTATGTCTTTTATAGTTCTCAGAACAAACTGATTATCTTCCTATACAGAATTTGAGCAATTGTTGTAATTGAGATGGAGTGTGTTTACTGCATGGTACAAACTGAATTCTTCAGTATAATTCCTGGTAATTTTCATCTTTGAGGTGTTTGTGATCACAGGAAATCTGTAACAGTGATTATGTTAGTACAAAGTATGTCTGTGATATGGTTTATGCCATTTTACATCAGTTTGAAGTTAACTTGTACATGATGTTGAAGCACACGTAAATACTTCCTGTTGTTGCAGGCTGTGCAGATTGCTGAAGAACTGGAATCCACTCGTAGTGTGTCAGTTGATTTTGCCAGTGAACCACATAAGAGTCACACTAGAGAACGCCATTTCCCTTGTGATACATGTAACAGATCTTTTAAGAAAAGGTGTGACCTCAATAGGCATATACGTGTGCATACCGAAGAATGCCTGTTTTCGTGTGACGTATGTGAGAAGTCCTTTAGTAATCGAGCTCGCCTTACAAGACACGTACGTGTGCATACTGGAGAACTTCCTTATTCATGTCATATATGTAAGAAATATTTTAGTCAGTCTGGACATGTGAGGATTCATATGCGGGAGCATACTGGAGAACGTCCGTTTTCGTGTGGTATATGTTTGAAATCCTTCAGTGTACGATATAGTCTGAAAAGACATATGCGTGTGCATACCGGAGAGCGCCCTTACAAGTGTCACGTATGCAACAAACATTTTAGTGAGTCCACTCATCTGAAAGTTCACTTTCGCGAGCATACTGGAGAACGTCCATTTACATGTGCTACGTGTCGGAAGTCATTTAGTCAACGATCTAATCTTAAGAGACACGTACGTTTGCACACTGAAGGAGAACGTCCTTTTCAGTGTGATGTGTGTAAGAAACAGTTTTTTGAGTCTTCTCATTTGAAGGTTCATATGCGTGTGCATACTGGATAATCCCCTTTTTCATGTCATGTATGCAAGAGAGCTTTTATTACACGTGGTGCCCTCACCCTACATTACCGTGTGCACACTAAGGATTGTTTGTAGCCAGTGTAATGATCTTAAACACCCTCTGCCTGGGATTATTGTCAAATATCGTGGCACATATGATGTATATAAGAAAGCTTTTAGTACACTGGATAATCCCAAGCAGCATGACGCATGAGTGTACAGGAGAAGTGCCATATACTTGTCCCATCTAAAGCAATGCTTTCAGAAAGCAGCCATATGTGAATTATCATTGTAGTCTTTATAATGGGGAGTAGTATTCCTGAAGTGCTGCATCTGATAAGGCATTGACACATCATGTTCATCTTGCTCATTATCAATCCATGCATAATTGGACATGTCCTTATTTCAGTGTATACCAGCTCTTTCTTTTCTTGAGTCAGTTAAGGTCCAGTTAATTAGACAACACTGAAATTATGTTTTATATGAAAGTTTTGACTACGTATCCTGATATATGATGAAGTACGGTCGGACCCAGTTATAATGACATTGGCCTATATGACACCTCGCCTGTAGCATCAGATATTCTGTGGTACCAATTAATTCCTCACTGCAAACCATAAAATTATATTGCTTGGTTATAATGACACTTGTTCATAACAACACAAAATATTCAGTCCCTTTGATGACGTTATAACTGAGTTTGACGATCGTTCTATAAATTGTAGTGCTCAGCCCTACTTGTATTATACTTTGGTAAAGTATGCCTTTTGACCTAGTCATTTGTGGGGGCATGTTTATGTAGATGATGCATAACTTGTATATTTTTGCAGCATTAGTAAATGTAGGTGGATGCTCATTATGAAAGTTGGATTATTAGTACTGGTAGTATATAAGAATATTTTTGACACAAACGGGCCTTTGTCATACTAGAAGTAGTAATGGTGAAGTTTGAGATGTCAGTGTTAAAGTGATGTATTGAATGGTTTGAGTCAGTGCCTTTTTTTTTTGTGACAGTTCATACTGGTACAGCCTGTCAGCATATTTGCTGCTGGTGATACATTATATGTATATTAGAAATTAAAAACCTTGGGGAAAAAAGATGTTGCTGGTTGTTTTTGTTCGAACAACATTATCACAATATGAAATATCAAAACTTTTGTACGCCCATTCCCAAATACCTCAATTTAAAAATTCCACAAAAATCAGTGCAGTGGAACCGAAGTTCCATGGGCGAACAGGCATGACTCAGCTGACAGTCGCTTCTCGCAACTTGCGAATGGACTTAAACCCAACAAAACATCTTCTTGTGTGTGCATACATTTCTCTCTCTGTAGCGTGCATCTCAGGTTGCAGATGGAGGAACGGCCTCCAGGTATGGAGGGTAGCTGCGAATACATTGAATAAGCAGTCGCGGACAGCCGACAAGGGGTGGTCCTCCAGCTTGGGGGTTGGGCGAGGTGCTAACAACTCCTCACCGTAAAAAATTATGATGTTACGAAACAGCCTACAAAGCCTCAGACCTGGAGCGATTCTTTGGTACGACCCCAGCTACGGAAAAAGGATATGAGTTTTGGAACATGGAATGTGAGGAGCATGTATAGGTCAGGGTCACTTATGACAGTGGTCAGGGAATTAGGTAAGTATAGGTTAGATTTAGTGGGTGTACAGGAGGTTAGGTGGGACAAAGAAGGGACTGTAAGAGCCGGGGAGTATACTTTTTTCTGTGGCAAAGGGCAGGAAAATCATCAATTGGGAACAGGTTTTTTTGTGCACCAGAGAATGGTATCAGCAATCAAGAGAGTGGAGTTTTTTGGTGCTAGGATGTCATACATAGTGCTGAGAGGCCGCTGGTGTAATATCATTGTTCTGAATGCGCATGCACCAACGGAAGAGAAGGGTGATGATTCAAAGGACAGCTTCTATGAGGAATTAGAAGGGGTTTTTGATCATTTTCCTAAGTACCATATGAAAATTCTGTTAGAAGATTTTAATGCAAAAGTGGGGAGAGAGGATATTTTCAAACCGACTATTGGGAATGAGAGTTTACATCAGGATAGCAACGATAATGGTGTTAGAGTAGTAAACTTTGCCACATCAAAGAATCTAGTTGTTAAGAGCACTGTGTTTCTGCACCGAAACATTCATAAATACACCTGGACCTCTCCTGATGGGAAGACTCACAATCAGATCGATCACATATTGATAGATAGGAGACGGCATTCCAGTATACTCGATGTGCGATCTTTCAGGGGAGCTGACTGTGATACTGATCACTATCTGGTGGTTGCGAAAGTTAGGGAAAGACTGGCAGTAAGTAAACAAGCAGCACAGAAGTTTGATGTAGAGAGATTTAATCTCAAGAAGCTAAGTGAACTAGAGGTTAGGAAACAGTATCAGCTTAAGATCTCAAACAGGTTTGCAGCTCTGGAAAACTTAAATGTTAGTGAGGACATGAATAGGGCTTGGGAAAACATTAAAGAGAATATTAAAATATCAGCTCAAGAGAGTCTAGGTCTACACGAATGGAAGTAGCATAAACCATGGTTTGATGCAGAATGTGCACAATTTTTAGATAAAAGGAAGCAGGCTAAAATTCAGTGGTTACAGAATCCAAACCAAAATAATGGAGATAATCTGCACAACGTAAGACGTGAAGCTAGTAGACATTTCAGGCACAAAAAGAAGGAATATCTGAAAGCTAAAATTAATGAAATTGAAACAAACAGTAAGAACAAGAATATAAGAGACTTGTATAGGGGTATCAATGAGTTTAAGAGGGGGTACCAGCCTAGAAGTAATGTAGTAAAGGATGAGAAGGGTGACCTGGTTGCAGACTTCCACAGTATTTTGGCTAGGTGGAGGAATCATTTCTCCCAGCTGTTGAATATACACGGGGTTAATGATGTTAGGCAGATTGAAGTACACACAGCAGAGCCACTAGTGCCTGAGCCCAGTGCCTTTGAGGTTGAGATGGCTTTTGAAAAGCTAAAAAGTCACAAATCACCAGGTATTGATCAGATTCCAGCAGAATTGATTAAAGCAGGGGGTAGGATTATTCGGTCTGAAATCCATAAACTTATTATTTCTATTTGGAATAAGGAGGAATTGCCTGAGGAATGGAAGGAGTCGGTCATTGTGCCTATTTATAAGAAGGGTGATAAGACAGATTGCAGTAACTATCGGGGCATATCACTTTTGTCGACTACGTACAAAATTCTATCCAACATCCTTTTGTCAAGGTTAACTCCATATGCAGAGGAAATGATTGGGGATCATCAGTGTGGATTTCGACGTAACAGGTCAACTACTGATCATATATTCAGCATTCGTCAAATACTTGAGAAAAAATGGGAATACAATGAGGCAGTGCATCAGCTATTTATAGACTTCAAGAAAGCCTATGATTCAGTTAGGAGGGAGGTCTTGTATAATATTCTCATTGAGTTCGGTATCCCCATGAAACTAGTAAGGTTAATAAAAATGTGCCTAAGTGAAACGTATAGCAGAGTTCGGGTAGGCAAACGTCTGTCTGACACGTTTCCTATTAAGAATGGCTTGAAACAAGGAGATGCTCTGTCGCCATTGCTTTTCAACTTTGCTTTAGAATATGCCATTAGGAGGGTTCAGGCAAACCAGGAGGGCTTGAAATTGAATGGTACACATCAGCTTCCGGTTTATGCTGATGATGTTAATATATTGGGCGGAAGCGTACATAGCATAAAGAAAAATGCAGAAGATTTAATGATTGCTAGTAAGGAGATTGGTCTAGAAGTAAATGCTGAGAAAACTAAGTACATGGTCATGTCTCGAAATCAGAATGCACGACACAATCACAACATAATTATAGATAATAAATCCTTTGAAAGGGTGGAAGAATTCAAATATTTGGGAACAACCCTAACGAATCGAAACTCCATTCATGAAGAAATTAAGAGCAGATTGAAGTCGGGGAATGCTTGCTATCATTCGGTGCAGAATCTTGTGTCTTCCAGGTTGCTATCCAAAAACACAAAGATTAGGGTATACAGAACTATAATTTTACCTGTTGTTCTGTATGGATGCGAAACTTGGTCTCTCACACTGAGGGAGGAACAAAGACTGAGGGTGTTTGAGAATAGGGTGCTGAGGAGGATATTTGGGCCTAAGAGGGACGAGGCAACAGGGGATTGGAGAAGACTACATAACGAGGAACTTAATGACCTGTACTCATCACCAAATATTATTCGGGTAATCAAATCGAGAAGACTGAGATGGGCTGGGCATGTGGCACGTATGGGGGAGGAGAGAGGTGCATACCGGATTTTGGTTGGGAGACCCGAGGGAAGGCGACCACTTGGGAGACCCAGGCGTAGATGGGAGGATAGTATTAAGATGGGTATTCGGGAAGTGGGATGGGAGGTCATGAACTGGATTGAGCTGGCTCAGGATAGGGACAGGTGGCGGGCTCTTGTGAATGTGGTAATGAACCTTCGGGTTCCATAAAATGCGGGGAATTTCTTGACTATCTGAGAAAGTGTTAGCTTCTCAAGAAGGCCTCTGCTCCATGGAGTTAGTTAGTTAGTTAGTTAGTAGCGTGCATCTACAATCGTACTGCATACCGGGTAAACACATCTATCTTCCGTGGTGGATACCACGGGTTGTATATAGCCACACATGTATTCCCTGGAAGCATTAGGTGGGTTGTTGCGTCGTATCCGTGCCGGCAAACAGGGGAGAGCATTGCGGCAATAGGCAGGGAAGTATAATTATCAGAGAGAATAGGAAACAAATATAAGGTTATGTTTTTGAATATACAGTAAATATAGCGGTTAATGTGTGTGATGATGCAAATATAAAAGTTTTGTATGTGATGTCAGCGGCACGATTATGGAAAAGTGGAGTGTGATATGTACTAACAGTGACCCAACAGGTTGCAGTGTTCGAGGAACAGGAAAATGTTGTTCGTATGTAGGAAAATACCTAAGTTTAGAATTTGATTTTCGTAAACTTACTGGCGAAAGTACAGCGTAAAACTAATCGCCCAACTGATAACATGTTGTCATGAGAAAGGTACTGTGTACAATCTTATTTTACAGTAACTCATCACAAGGAATTGCTAAACTTAGGAGGTACTAATTAATTGGGCACTGTACCTGAGGAATGTATGAGAAGGAAACACTGTCGAGTATGTGATATTAAGGCATTAAGTTTGCGGTATTCTGTTGATATAATGGTTGATACCTAAGGCTCTTCTCTCATCACTGTTGTTTACAGTTTGCTTCTGTGTTTACAAATGCGAACAGAGTCATTCTCCTGAAAGTTGTTTCCACTTGACAAGCAGCTGGCCACAGTTTTGTTCCTACATTAAGGAAGTCCAGTGGAATTCTAACCGTGACAAATTCGTGATGCAGTTCATGTCTGTGTTCAGAATAACATCCTTTGATGTTTTTGATGTTAATGTGGAATTGCTCGATGTTTCTAATGAGATAACAGCCATAATCACGAGAATAATCTGGCAGCACAGATATTCTTCCAAGGTACTTGACCCAAAAAAGAATACATTTCGTATGCATTACCTGTGTTACCATTACTAGCTTCTGTCATTCGTATTTTATAATATCATTGTCAACAAATTATGAATAAAGTTAGTAGAAACTTGATCATCTGTTGCTGCCTTGTCCGTACTAATTGATGGTTATTCAAATACTTCATGAATTTCTTGCTTCAGTTGACCTGAAAACTCATTGCTGTAACAAAGAATATCGCTCATAGACTGTGTTCGAGGCCAGTTTAATCTTGTTCTCTACCTGCCAAGTTGTTTATCTGTGATCCTTTTTGCATCTGTTTTGTTGAAGCAGCCTCATATTTTCAGTTTTCCAAAAAAATTTAGTCTTCATTTTATTTTTTCATGCTATACAGTATGCATGTTCTTTGTATATTATTCAACCTGGCACTTTCTCAATTGGTATTGGTGTCAAGGCTAAGAAGTTCCAGTAATCGTTAGTATAAGGAAGAGGGCACGTAATTTTGAAAATATACTTCTTTGGAAAAAAGGGAAACCTCTACAGCGCAAGGTAAAAGGGGATCGGACTAAATAAGGGAATGAAAAAAGGGAAACTTTGTTTGTACTATGGTGGGATCGGTTTTTTGTTTACCAAAACGAGTGGTCGGAAGTACAGTGAAAAAGATCTGAGGGTAACTGTTTTGCATAATTTAATCTGGCATATAATGTTGGTGTATTGGGAACACTTTTGGCTCGAAGAAACCACGGCTGTGAATTTGGTATACAAAACCTCCGACTCTGACTCGTCAGTTTTTAAATCTCTGACTCCGACTCCTTCATAAAAGCCCTATATGTATTAATAATGGTAGACCTACTAAAACGGTAGATGGTATCATAAGACATTTCATCACCACCACGTGAATCATCAGGCTACTATATTTAAGTGTAAGTCTAATGGTTATTGTAGCTAGTATCTATTTAGGATTTTATATCGAGGTTGGAGTCAGAGTCAGTACATTTTTACCGACTCTGACTCTGTCTGCACCAAAATTCCTTCTGACTCCATGACTCTGACTCTGACATCACAGACCTGGAAGAAAGACTTGGACAGGTACTGTCAGGTTCTTGTATTTTCCCCCTTTTTTAATAAGTAGTTTCATTTATCACTACACTATGTTGCTCCCAAGTGGAATGATGGTAGAACCTGAATCAGCTGCTGATGCACAGCCATCACCAAGTGTAAACATTGTGCTGTGTACACTAGGCGTTGTATCATACTGTTTCCTTGCCATAGAGTCTCCAATTGAGCACCAAATAAACTGTGTTGATACCATAATTTGGTTCGTCATAATCTCATTTTCAAATTTTGAAACTTGTCGTACGTTTATTCTGAGTGATATGGACACAAGTTCTTGAAGTAAATAATGTAAAATACAAGGTTTTTCTGATTTAGTGATGTTTGTAATTCAATGTATGTATTTAGGCCTGAAGGTGTGCGTTTTGATAATGCAAGACACTGCCCGTGTAGCCCACTTCAGGTGTAAATTAGAATATACGTAGAATCATACAGGCTTGAGAGCAGGATAAAACTTTTAGTCATAGTGTGAATTAAAGTTATGTTCTAATGGTTGATGTCAAGATTTTGGTTTCAGAGTACAACATGGATGTCATAAAATGTGAACCTGACCCTCGTGAGGAGATGTACCTGACATGTTCTCATAATGACAGTCAACAGAATGATGTAGCACAGAGTGAAGGTTCTGTGTTAATGGGAGTTTCTGTTATGAAGACTGAAAATGAGGTGATTTGTGTGTCTGTCTGTCAGTCCAGCGTTAAACACATGACATACAAGTGCTCCTACTTTTAAATCCAAATGAATGTTGCAGTCAGTCAACAAAACGTAGATTCAGGAAGAAAAATACTACATGTTTAGGTGAAAAACTATAAGCCACCCGTAACTGACTGACTGACTCCATGGAGCAGAGGCCTTCTTGAAAAGCTAACAGTTTCTCAGCTAGTCAAGAAATTCCCCACATTTCATGGAAGCCGGAGGTTCATTACCGCATTCACAAGATCCCGCCACCTGTCCCCATCCTGAGGCAGCTCAATCCAGTCCGTGCCCCCCCATCCCACTTCTTGAAGATCCATTTTAATATTATCCTCCCATCTACGCCTGGGTCTCCCAAGTGGTCACCTTCCCTCAGGTCTCCCCACCAAAATCCTGTATGCATCTCTCTTTTCCCCCATACGTGCTACATGCCCTGCCCATCTCATGCTTCTCGACTTGGTTACCCGAATAATATTTGTTGATGAGTACAGGTGATTAAGTTCCTCGTTATGTAGTCTTCTCCACTCCCTTGTCGCCTCATCCTTCTTAGGCCCAAAAATCCTCCTCAGCACCCTATTCTCGAACACCCTCAGTCTTTGTTCCTCCGTCAGTGTGAGAGAATGATTAGCCATCATCAGGCCTAATTAAAAGAATACAAAAGGGGGCATATTTGACAACTGTGTTTCTGGTTTGAGAGGTCAACCTTTTCAAGCTAAAAGCAGAACATGTGTGTTGACTGATTGCTATATTCATTTGTGTTTAACAATGCAATGGGGATGTACCACCATGAAGTCCTTTTTAGGTCCATGATATTTGAGGCTTAACTAGTTTTATAACTCTGTATCATTTGTAACAAGTTGGTGCGTAGAAGCAGTCCTTGTCAGCTGTCTCATACAACTTGTCATAAACGAGTAGTATGAATTTTTGTATACTTAGGTGTCCACTGTGATATACTCTTATGTTGTTATCTTCAACAAGTCTTAAACAGAATTCATTGAATTACATGTCTTGTAATGGAACAATCTGTATGTTATGTTAGGATTATGTTTTATACTTATTATTTTCAATAACTTTATTAATTTAGATCTTGTGTTATGATGTTTATAAGAAGATCAAACATTATTTTAAAGTTGTTAGGTCCTTCTGTGATATATCATAAATTAAAACATTTGTTTGAAATGCTGTTGTGTACATAATGTTCCCTTCAGTGTAGGTAATGGTATCTTATTTACTTATGTCTTTGAAAAGTTTGCAAATATTGTATGAACATTCTGTTAATTCTCATATATTGTGTATCATACAGTGAAACCCTGTTAAGAAAATTTTGAAAATTCCAAAAAAATCCTACTTCTTAAGCAGGAAATTTCTTAAAAGGGTAATTTTAATGAAATGGGAGAATTTTGGTGCTTTTTTATCCTGACTTCTTAGGCGGGAAATTTTCTTAACCGGGTTTTTCTTAAGTGAGTTTCACTATATTTATGTTATAAAACTTGCATGATATTTTCTGCGTTTGTGTGTGTTGTTACAAGTTGTTTAGTGTAGTGTGTGTGTCATCGCTCATCCCAGAGAACTGTATGCTAATTTTCCAACACATCTAATTAAGTTATTCTTCTTAAGACATTCCATTTAAGAAGATGTGAAACACAGGTAAGCTATGTTTCCACCCACTTGGGTAGAAATTAGATTTGACGGTGCTGTTGTAATTCAAATGGTTGTTTTAAATTTGCAGGTCATAATGGATTTTATTAAATCGGAACCACATTCACATGGTGAGCTGTATGTTACAGCTTCTCAGGGTGGAAATGAGATGATAGATGTAAAAGAGGAGGAAGACTCTGTAACAGTCCAAGCCGTGAAGGCTGAACAAGAGGTGAAGAACTGTCGTCTGTACCTTAAGATATTAATGAACCTCTATCACATCAGTGCATCTGCTCTTATGTACTGTATCTACTCATATATGGATAAATAAATGTTGATGGTTTTGTTTAAGAATTCATGTGAAATTTGAAAGGCTCAAGTGTGACCAATGAGGCACTTTTTTGAACATACTAAAGCTCCTTCACATTCTATAAAATGATTTAATTTTTTAATGGAAGAATATGCCTTGTAAAGTTAATTAAGTGACTGTAATGAATTTTAAGTAATGCACTAAGATCCTTCTGGCTGTTGAGCCACACTAAATTTTGGTTACAACTCACCTGTTTGGAGACCGTCCGTGTTTCATCACCAGGGACAATGTGGAGATGACTGTTAAGTCATCTTTTTCTCAGTCAGTGAATAGGTAGCGTGCGTCTTTCTGATTGGTGCACTGGGCAGCAAGAGGCAGCTGCTAATTCAGTGAAAGGCACACGGCCCCCCCCCCCCCCACCACATTAAATCTGATACCTGTTGCTTAACCCAAAAATTATCTTCTCTTTGTTGCTAACTATATGTCTAAACCATTACTTCTACATACTACTTATTGTTCTTACATATGTTCCAATTTTGCAGACTGTGAAGTTGGATGAAGAATTGGAAGACATTTCTGGTGTGCAGACTGATTTCACTAACGAGCCATGTAAGAGTGGTGCTGCTCTGAAGGAATATGAAAGGTGTGAACAGAATTTTGGAATTTCCAATGATTTGTGTAGTGAAGCCAACTCTTCAGATAATAACAGACTTATTTATTCATGTGATGTTTGTAAGAATGTAGTTAGTGGTGAGAATGAACTAAAAACCCATTCAGTTTTGTGCACTAGAAAATGTCCATACACGTTTGATACCTGTAAGAACTCCTCTTGCAAGCGTAATGGTTTTGAAAGGCAACAGCATGTGTATCTTAAAGAATGTCCTCCATACCATACATGTAAGGAAAGTTGTAGTGAATGCAGTCTTGTGAATATCACAGCCGTACATGACGGACGACGTCCATACTCATGCGAGACATGTGACAAAGCATTTAAGCACCCATCTGATCTTAAAAAGCATGTTCTTGTGCACACTGGAGAACGTCCATACACATGTAATACATGTGACAAAACCTTTAATCAGACTAGTGTTCTTAAAAGACATATGCGCGTCCATACCAGAAATTTTTCCCATCGTATGTGTAAGAAATGTTTTATTAGTGACTGCAGTCACCTGACAATTACAGCTGCTCATAGTGGACGACGTCCATATTTGTGTGAGATATGTGACAAAGCATTTAAGCACCCATCCGATCTTAAAACACATCTTCGGATACACACTGGAGAACGTCCATACTCATGTAACATATGTGACAAAGCCTTTAATCAAAGTAGTGTCCTTAAAAGACATATGCGTGTGCATACAGAACAACATTCATGTCATACGTGTAAGAAATGTTCTGATAGTGATTGCAGTCACCTGAAGATTACAGCTGTGCATAATGGACGACGTCCATATTTGTGTGAGATATGTGACAAAGCATTTAGGCACCCATCTGATCTTAAAAAACATCTTCGTATACATACCGGAGAACGTCCATACTCATGTAATACATGTGACAAAGCCTTTAATCAGAGTAGTGTGCTTAAAAGACATATGCGTATGCACACAGGAGAACTCACATTCTGCATATGACAAAACCTTTAATGAGCATAACGATTGTACATGTGATACACATCTGCAGACTGAGGGGAGTCCATACTTGTGTCATGCTTATGAGAATAGTTTGTGATTCCAGTCATTTGACTGTTCATATGCCTGTGTGTAACAGATGCCATCCATATTCATGTGATGTGCGTGTGTGTGTGTCTGGAAAGTGATTTAAACCTTTGGAGTCCAAATTATAAGGGTTGTTTGATAAATAAGCGGACAACATGTATTGTTGGGTGAATGTGTGATGTAATGTTAATCATCGTTGTGCTGTCCGACAAAGGTCACTACTGACCACAATGTGCACATGTTACAGGCAGGCTGCTCTGTGTGATCTCTGCACAACAGCATGCTGCTCTGTGGAGAACAATCATGGATTCATACAGTCCGGTTCTCTATCAAACAACTCTTATAGTACTGTGAGTTTCAACAGTCTAGTCCAGATTAAGTTTCCACGAAATCTCTAATTTTCCAAGTACAAAAGCAGCCACTAGACAACAGGAGTGTAGGGAAAGCCAGCATAAAACAGTGTACAATAACATGTGAATTTGGGCTTTACATTTTACCTGGTACAGCAGAAAGTGCTGTCGAGCCTACCTCAACATTGGACCGGTAAGGATTAAGCATCTTTCTGATCTCAAGAGACACATTTGTGTGCATACTGGGGAATGTTCACATTCATATAATGCATGTGGCAGATCTTTACTCAGAAAAATGTTCTTGTCAGCCATATGCATACAGGGCAATGTCCTGTAATTGGCATTATTCATTTGATTCTGGAGAGAGGTCTTCCTGAGATGTATGCATAACCAGATATTTGGCTTGTGGTCTGGTTATGCAAAGGGGAGGTGAACTGGGAATACTACTATAAGCGTAACCAGGTAAAATGTGGTTTGGTTGCAGTCCTTACATATATTGTGTCTGTAAGAAATATTTTGTTGATTTTAGTCATCTAAAAGTTCATATGCGCATGCATACTTGAGAATACCCATACTCATGTAGCATACCAAGGTGAGTGAAAAAGTAAAGTGAATTTGCCCGCAGAGGTGCTGCAATCAAGGCACTGTGCAAATTAGTGGTTGTCACAATAACTAGGCATTGTTGTGATGATTCAGTGTTAAGTGTAGTTAGCATTATGTTTGTCTACAAATCATCTTTAAAGATGGTTGCACTGCTTTCAAATTCCACTGTTGTTGAACAGTGAGGTGCAATAAGTTTTTTGTGGTCAGAAGGGGTTAAAGCGTCTGAAATTTATTGGGGAATGTCAGTGCTTCACAACAAGTACAAAGGTTTGCTGTCCAAGGGAGTTCTTTTGCTCCAAGGTAACGCATGTCCACATTCCGCAGCAGTTACCATTGAAGCAGTTGGGCAGCTGAAATTTGAACTTCTCCCACACCCCACATATAGTCTGGACCTAGCTTCATCAGATTATCACATGTTTGAGCCACCAAAAGAAGCCTTGCGTGGCTGAAGATTTGCCAGTGATGATGAAGTCAAGGATGCAGTGCACATGTGGCTTTGATCACAATGGGAAACTTTCATTGGAGATGGGATCAGAAGGCTTGTGAACGGCTATACAATGCGCATTTCAAAAACAGGTGATTATGTTGAGAAATGAAACACTGCATTTGTCACAGGTTGTTTTATATGAAGTAATTAATAAATTTACTTTACTTTCTTGACTCTGCCTCATATGTGTCAAGGCATTTTAGTATCTCTGTGATGCTGAAAGAAGTGTGTGTCTGTACAGGTTATCTAAAAGCTACACACGTGTGTGCTGGAGAATATGCATACTCGTAATGTGTGTGGCAAGTCATTTAAATGCTTCGGTAATCATAAATTGAATATGTGTATGTGTACTACAGAGTATTAATAGTTTTTTAACACATTGTAAAGATTTTCCTCAGCACAGTTTTTGGATCTGGTCCACAGTAGTTTCATAATATTTACTTGTCATGCGGAACAGGTTATCATTGAATATGGACACGTAAATTGACAGATTCTTATATTTGTAATGGAATGAACATTTAGGACTCACTGTGTTAATGTGATCCCTACATACGTACCATACTGCGCGGTGTTGAGCAGATGTTAAGTAAAAGCACACATAAGATTCAGTGTTGCCATGTTGGCATGTTGAAAATTTGTTTAAGGAAACATTCCAGGAAGCTTAGGTTGTGAAACATGGTGTAAATATTTGTAGACCATCAGAAATTGTGTTAAGTAGAATATAATGAAACCTTGCATTCTAATGTCAGTGAGCAGCTGCCAAGAACATGGCACATCAGGGCCTAACGTACATGTAGTAGACTTTTTTTTAAATTTGAGTTTCTGCCAGCAAACTGGATTGTGACGTGTATAAAATTTGTTACTAAATGAAATCCCAGATCATAACCTTCATGAATGTCTATAAGATGAACTGTTAAAACCAGCTTGGTGCTGTAACTATCTGTTGTAAAGTTCAGTTTGTCAGTCAAATGACACCTGAAAGCCAGAACCTTCTCTCAGTAAACTGAGAACGCAAAAGCGTAACTTCACTGGATCACAGTTTATTTTTATGTTTTCATGTATCTTCCGTGTCATTAAACATAAACACCAAATTCTAAAGTTTCTGTCACAAAAATGTCAACCCTCACCTTAACTTCTGTATTTACATGTGTAATTGGCAATTTTCTTATGTCACCTCTAAGAAGTGATTTAACGGGGGGGGGGGGGGGGGGGGGGGGGGGCGGGGGGGGGGGGGGGGGGGGGGGGGGG
>BLKM01000417.1:975475-1073466 GCA_013340265.1 Coptotermes formosanus | reverse complement strand
CCCCCCCCCAGCCAGTCATCGAACACACCATCAGCACTTGCAAAATGTTACAATCTTAGAACTGTAGGTAATGGTGCTGGTTTTGAGTTTTCTGTTGTGAGTGTGGCAGAATCAGAACATAGATAGACCTGATAAGAACTGTGAAAATATGGTAAACTTCAGATATCTGGGAACAGCACTAATAAATCAGAACTGCATAAATGAAAGTCAGAGCAGATTACACTGCACCACCACTAAGATCAGATTCTCTCTTCCTCCCATGTGCTACGTAAAAACATAGAGATTAAAATATGCAATATAAAATATCCGGCCTCTTGTTGGGCATGAAACTTGGTCTGTCACACTGAGGGAGGAACAAAGGCTGAGGGTGTTCGATAATAGGGTGCTCAGGAAGATATTTGGGCCTAAGAGGGATGAGGCGACAGGGGAGCGGAGAAGACTCCATGTTGAGGAACTTTGTGATCTGTACTTGTTGCCAGATGTTATTAGGCTTATCAAGTGAAGGACGATGAGATGGGCACGGCATTCAGCACACATGGGACAAAGGAGAACTGTGTGCAGGATTTTGGTTGGAGAACTTGAAGGAAAGAGACTGCTCCGAAGGTTGAGGCACAGAAGTGAGGATAATATTAAAATAGGTCTTAAAGAAATGGTAGAACAGGGCTTGGACTGGATTCATCTTTTGCATGGTATGGACAATTGATGGGCTACTCTGAACTTGATAATTAAGACATTTGATACAATGTGGGGATTCTTGTGACTAACTGAATGTTTATTGGCTTCTTGAGAAGGACTCTGCTCAGTGGGGTTAGGTTGTCATGCTGCATTCTTCAGTAGTGTAACTATTCAAAGTTTTCTTCCACTAATTGAATTAACATATTTTGCATAGTGAGCTTGTGAAGAATTTTGGTACTCACTACCACTGAAATTTCTTGTCATGTGAAACCATGAGATATATGTTTCTTGTATTTAGTATGTCTGAGTTATTTTATTTATGGTAAATGAATGTTGCATTTATTGATTTTTTAAACTGTGATAGGTGCAGAGTCTGTCTTTGATTCATTCTGTGATACATGCATGAACTCTCCATGCTATTGCATTTATATACATGACCAGAATAAACCATTCCAACTTACAGGACAGTCAGTGCAGATGCACCCAAACTACCTTGGATACTTTGGAATCAGTCAATTAAATTGAACCTTGATGTTATATTGGCCTACATGGCTTAACATAGGAACATTTTATTTGAGGTCTGTCAGGTGCTTCCTGTTGACTCACTTAACATGTAAATATGTAATACACCTTCCATTTTTATCTTCTGTCATAGTACTAAGAGCTGCACACAGGTGACACTAGTTTTCTGTGAATACAGGAACATCACAGAACATGACCATTTTGTTTTGTTGTACAGCTGTGTGTTGGAAGGCATTGTCAGACATTGATTTTTGGCGAATTTTGTGAAATTCTGTAATGACTGAAAGAAGGTAATGTAATAAGTGTCTCTGTGATACTAAATTAAAAGTACTAAGACTTATTTCATAAGAATAATAGAGTGCAGTGTCACATAAATTTCTACATTATCTTTGTCACATAACCTGTAAATTCTGTAGTGTCATAATTGTTGTTTGAGACATAAGGAATATACATATGCTCATAAGACTGTATCAGTAGTAGGTTACAGAGTAATTTTTTTATTTTACACATTTATTCTGAATTTATAAGTGGTGAATATTAATGAATGTAATTTTATGGTTAGGGGTAAATTTTGCATAAGTTGTGGATATCCTTGCATGCAGGAGGGGGCTAGGATGTCAAAAAATGCGAAACAATTGGTATTGTTCTTCATCCCATGAATTTAGTTTATAGGGTCACTGCAGGAAATTTGGGGGAAGGTGGCATTTAAATATAATACAAGTATAAATATAAACAACTATCTAGGCAACCAGCTGGAGTCAGAGGCAGAGCTGCAAAAGTACATCTGATGAGATGGAAACTGAAGTTCAAAACCTCCAAAGAAACAAACTAAACACCACGCATGTGTCAGGAGATGGCTCTGTCAGCCTGATTATTGATAGAATATTATTGCTGAAGGTATGGGTCGAGAGGAGGGGCAGTTGGTTGAGGCACTGTGCTACAAACCGGAAGGTTGTGGGTTTGATTCCCTATGGTGTCAGTGGAATTTTTCAATGACATAATCCTTAGGGCCGCACTATGGCCCAGGGATTAACTCAGCCTCTAACAGAAATGAGTACCAGGAATACTTCCTGGGGGGTAGAGGTGGCCGGTGCGTAGGGCTGACAACTTTACCACCTTCATGTGCCAATTGTCTTATAAGTCTGGGAGCCTCAACCTCCTGGAACCCTAAGGCCCTCTCCAGGCCTGTAATGGGACTGCTTAACCTTTATCCTTGAAGAGGACCTTTCCTTTGAAGAATAATTCTTTTCATTATTCAGTGAAGATATAATTACTTTAAATTTGAATCTAATAAATATAACAGAGACATTGGCCTAGAAATATTACTGTAGAAGATATATAGTGTTTTATTAATGTTTCACTGCTGAACGGGTATGTGCTAGTTCTGTGTCAAATATATTGGTAGCAAACAAAATATGTTTGTGATGACCTTGTTGCCAACGCTGTGAGTCGAGACAGGTGTCAATTTGTTATTGCAAACATAAACATTCGTTTGGGAAAATAGTAATCATCTTGACAAATGTGATAAATTTGAAAAGTCTGACCACTTTTCAATGGCATAAATATAAAATTTCAGGCTTGCTCTCCACCTGACATCACCATAATGCTAACTGGGATTATGGTTCCTATTTTGGAGCACACAAATGTATGTAAACGGTTCATACTTGTACAAAGGAAGCCGATTTGTTCTGGCTTTAAACTTTGGGTTGTATCTGCCTGGCTGGGATGTGTGTCGTGTATGGAGTCATATAGGGGATTGAATACGAAGACAACTGATGAACACAGGGAATTAGTTTTGGGCATTGCTGTGGTTTCTGGGTAGAGTAACATCTCATACTGCGATGGAAACTTCCAGTCTGCCTCTATTTTGATAACTTTCTCACTTCTGCTTATTTCCTGGAAGTGTTAGAGAACGGTGTTCTGAAGGAAATTGGAACTGTCAACAAAAACAAAACACTGACATGTACACTGCCATACAACAATGAAGGGGAGAATGGGGGCAGCAGGAATATGACAGGACTGACGAATTACACAAGAGCAGAATACCATTGTGCCCAAATGTCATCACCGTAGGGTTTCGAATGTACGGTTATGGTAGGTCAGAATACTTGGCAGCTCAGTATGAGGTGTGTAGGAAAGTTGGATAATTTGGAATTTGGTGGCAACAGTACTCTAAGAAGAGCTACTGTAAGACCATCTGACAGTGAAATGTGGACGTGAAATATCACAATGATCATGTAAAACCCCAAACAAGCTGGAGAGTCTGCTACACGAACTGTTAAAGAGTTCTTGCAGAGAATGTGCCATTACAATCTATGCAAAGTGTTCTGTTGCACAGGTAGTCCTTGTTACATACATGTAAAAAAATATTTTTCCACAACTGCAACCAATTAATCTACACCAACTGAAAGCGGCAGGGATGATGGGGAGTAGAGTCACACCTTAACGTGCATCACGTCTTCCCATAAGGGCAATGTTAAAAGTAACCTTGTGTGTTTCATTTAGCATGGATTTAAGAAGGCAATGACTTGATCAATCGTGATTTCGGGCATCCGCCGCAATGTTGATGAGATGTGCGCCCTTCTGGGGTATTACGCAGGGTCGTCTGGTATAGCGACGTTTCGGGACAAGGTATTGGTCCAAGCTTCAAAGGTCAAGAAGTGCAAGAAGATTGGACCGATACGTTGTCCCGAAACGTCGGTACACAATTACCACACGACGCTGCATAATATCCCAGAAGAGCGCGGACTTCAATGACTTGATCAGTTTCCACATGAATTTACATTAAATTACGCTGTAACGCGGTCTTCGTGATGTATTGTTACTTGCCAGATACATTTTAGGATGAATGAACCGTAAATGTTCGGACATATTCTGGGGTGTTTGGTTTGGTACATGGTAACCAAGATTTCAGAGCGACATACTTCTAAATTCAGAGTAGAAGAAATCTGGTAAGCCATTTACCGCAAGTACATCGATACATAACCAAGAACGCGGCAATATTAGTCTACCTATGATTCGTGATGTTAATGGTCTCAGATTTCTCGTCTGCTGATCGTGTACTTGTCAGGATATGGCGGTCGTTCTTCGAGTGTCGCGACCTTATGTGGCATACGTCGCAGTACTATGGACCGGCAGCTACTGGTATCTGACGGACGCATATTGAACTGCATGCATGTACACAGTTGGATGCAGAGCAGGCCGGGGCGTAGCAACTATGAGGGCTTCCTTTTTGATCGTGTTTATTGTTTATTTAAGTGTCGAACGGTAGGATAGCAGCGAATTACGAATTATAGAAGGTATGGATGGAACGTGCCGCTACCTAATTTGAGAAACCATTCTGACGTTTGTCCGAAGTTAATGTGGACAACATGCCTCAGTCCATGCGGATAGTCAAACCATACTCATTTCGACTGCAAGCCAGAAGCGCAACCACGTGGGTCACATCGCTTATAGCTTGCTTTATACTACTCACGTTTTAGTGCGAAGTATTCACGAATCTAACCTCTAGGGAAAATAACATAGCGAATGCGACACTTTCTATAATTTATCACCTTCTGTTTATTCCACCGCCACGATAGCTCAGTCGGTATAGCGACTCGCTACGGGCTGGACGGTCCGGGGATTGAATCCCGGTGGGTGCGAGATTTTCCGCACCCGTCCAGACCGGCCCTGGGGCCCACCCAGCCTCCTGTACAATGGGTACTGGGTCTCTTTCCCGGGGGTAAAGCGGCCGGGGTGTGGGGCTAGCCATTCCATCCCCTCCTCGTGCCGAGGCTCACGAACGGGTAGAGCTATACCTCTACTCCCCCTCTTGGGCCCTCAGGGCCTGTTATAGGGTAAACCTTTACCTTTACCTGTTTATTCCACCGATCTTACAGATCTCGGCTGTAAGGGCGTGGACAGCATTTGTCTGGCTCAGGATAGGAATATGTACTGGGCTGTTGTGAACACGGTAATGAACTTTCGGATGCCATAAAGCTTGGAGACGTTCTTGACTAGCTGAGGAACTGTTAGCTTTTCAAAAAGGAAACTCTGCTGTACAGAGTTATTCCATTTCTTACCAATCCCCTTTATTCCTATAATACAGTGCTTTTCTAACTTCTTCTTCTGTGGAACCCTCTTCCACACTGAAATATTTCACGGGAGACCGCCCCTGTTTTTAACTTGGCAATATGGCCAAAGTAAAATAAAAATGTAGACAGCAGACTTTTTTTCTTTTGTTTGTGTACAGTAATATATTTTAATACAATGGCTTTGATATGATATCTAAAATAATATTGGATAACAATAGATTTTTCTTATTGGGGCAGCATTTCTCAGAAAGGCTCAACCGATATGAAGTTAGACACCCATTTCTTTCCGAAGTAATTTCTGCTCCAAATATACTTGTTTGTAAACGTTCTTATATTCGTAGTTAAATATCATTACAGAAAGAAGTCTGTAGATATAACTACAACATAAAAAATGCCCAACATTTGATCAGAGTTTTGCGGAACCCTTGGCACGCCTTTCCCGGAACCCTCAGGGTTCCGAAGAACCCAATTTGAAAAACACTACTACAACATATTCAGTTACCTGTCACCAGTTTATATAGCTTTTGGTAAATAAATTACAGACCGACGTGAAATGCTATGGACAAGCTTTCGGAGTCACGGGTTTGTTACCCGTTTTTCTCTTTCCACTACGGCAGCTCGGGGTTGCGTCATTCTGTTGCTGTGTGCAGTTACTGGCTAGAGAAGGGGTGGGGTAACAGAACGGCTGTCAGTGGAATGTTTTCCTTCATGAGAGGAGGGACGGATTTTAGAGGCTGTAACAGGTGAACATTTACTGGAATCATACAGCAATAATATGCTGAAGGTGGGGTGTTGTTTTGCGTCGTTAATTCTTGATCGTTGGACAAATAACGGAGAACAAGTTAATTAGTATTGGGAAGTTTTAAATGCACCATAAGCTTGTCTTGAACAGTCAGATACGGTAACTGAAACCAACAGGTACACACAGCTGTATGAAAATATGTTATAAACATAGTACAGGTTCAACATTCCTTATCTGAAATTCTTGGGACCGGAAGTGTCTCGGATTTCGGAATTTTTCGGGTTTTGCATCTTATTACGAGACAGCTTGGTGGTGGGAAGCAAATCTAAATGCGAAATGGCCGTGCCATGGCTCAGGCGGTTAGCCGCCGGCCTCTCACCGCGGAGGCGCGGATTCGATCCCGGGTCAGTCCATGTGGGATTTGTGGTGGACAAAGTGGCATTGGGACAGGTTTTTCTCCGAGTTCTTCGGTTTTTCCCTGTCAATTTGATTCCACCGGTGCTTCATTACTAGGAAAAGGACAATAAATAATCATCATCATCGTCATCTTCATCATAGGGTTGCACAATAAGCCACAAGGCTGCAGTGCGTCCGTAGCGTCTGCTGCGGGGCCCTTCACCACTAAAAAAACGCGAAATCCATTTATGTGTCATGCACAGCTTATGTATATATAGGTTTTATTTAGGTTGTAAGAACAAACTGAGCGTTGGATTTAATTACAAGTGTCTACTGTACATCTGTAGAGCATTGTGTTCATGTCGGCGCACAAAAAGTTTCGGATTTCGGAGGTTTTCGGATTTTGGAAGTGCAGATAAGGGGTATTCAACCTGTAATACCTTCTATATGTTTCGGCCACTCATATGACCATCCTCAGGGGGAGCGTTACAAAATACGGATACACTGAGGGGTTACGTATGTTAAACCGTGTAATTTTAATATTTAATATTTTACACCTGCAGTGGTTCACATAATATATGTAACATTTCAATATATATATATATTCTTCGTAACGCACCACCCTGAGGATGGGTACAGGTGTGGCCGAAACATGCAGGAGGTGTTACTACGTTTGTGATGTATTTTCATAAACTTATGTGCGTTTGTTGGTTTTAGTTACCATAGCTTAGTAATGGGAAATTAACTGGCTGGAGCATGAAACATACGTAATTAAATATTAGGTAAAAATTTTGTTGTATCACAATGGCGTAATGATTTCAACTAATAATCTCACAAAACAAATCAGTCACAACCAACTTTATTCATCTCTTTATTTAGATATTTCGAGCGACAAGTTTCGGCCCAGTAGGCCACCATCAGGCTGTTGTAAAAAAACATGAACATCAAAACTCAGCTGTTCAGAAGGGGAGGGCCTTCCTCTTTCACAGTGGTGTTAAAATTATGTGTATACGTATAGCATAAAAAGTAGGTATAAAAATATAAAAACGTAAAAGATGCAAGGTATATTATATATCGGCCATAAGATAAACATAAATACAATTATACTTCCTTTCAGTACTAGCAGCTACCGTCACTTTTATGGTGGAACTTCCATCCGTGGACTTGTGTGCCGTACGTGATGTATTTTATTTCCTGGGTTTATTTTAATCTTCCAGTTCTTTTTCTTGGCTGTGAAGTGTAGCATGTAATCGTTTTTACGTGTTCTGTACCCATAAATATAGACAGAAAGCCTTTCATGAAGCGGCGGGCCTAGTCACTGATTTGAACCTGTATTAGACGGGGGAAAAAGGTGGGGTGCAATGAGAGGCCCAACAGTTATTATTATTATTATTATTATTATTATTATTATTATTATTATTATTATTAGTTACAACGCATATGCAGTGTTTTTACAATTATACGCCTGGAACAAACCACGTTTCTAGGATATGGTGTTGCAGCTGTTCTGTAGTTACAACGTGTGGTACATGCAATGCTGTCTCCCCTTTTGAAAGTTCAGTACTTTTATATTAATACTTCCCGAAGTGGGGCACGCGGTAGTGCAGGTGGATAAGGCACTGCGCTACACGTCAGAAGGTTGGGGGTTCGATTCCCACTGATGACTTAATCCTTTCGGCCGTACGTGGCCTGCAGTTGACTCAGCCTCTAATAGAAAATGAGTATCAGGAATATTTCCTTGGGGTAAAGGTGACCGGCGCGTAGGGCTGACAGTCTTGGCACCTTCATGTGCCGACTGGACATTCTGGGAGCCGCAACCTCCTGGACTCTGAGGGAACTGACCAGGGCTGTACAGGGATTGCTTTACGTCATTTTCCGACGGAGGCCTGTGTGTGCTGTGCCCCATATAGCTGTGTTCTGTAGTTCCTTGATATCGTGCTTTCCCGGTACGCTGCTCAAGTATTTTCTGAAGGATTTTGAAATGGTTCCAGTTGCTCCTATTATTGCTGGCGTCACCTGTGTTTTTACATTCCACATGGGCTTATTTGTTGTGTAAAATCATCATCACCAGCATCATCATCATCATCATCATCATCATCATCATCATCATCATCCCCTTTACGCAGGGTATTCACACTTATGCACCTGAAACAAACCACGTTTCTAGGGTACACAGTGCCGCAGCTATTCCGCGCGTACTGTTAATGGTGCATATAGCGCTGTCTGCAATATTAAACCCTTTTGTGCTTCTACATTAGCACTTCCCGCAGTGTGTGTGCTGTGCCCAGTACAGCTGTTTTCTGCAATGCCTTGATATCGTGCTTTCCCGGTACGCTGCTCAAGTGTTTTCTGAAGGATTTTGAAATGGTTCCAGTTGCCCCTATTATTACTGGCGTCATATTTGTTTTTAGATTCCACATGCGCTGTATTTCTATCATAACGTTTTTATATTTTAGAATTGTCTCGGCCTCTTTCTTTATTACATTTCTGTCTCCCGGGATTGCTACGTCATTATTATTATTATTATTATTATTATTATTATTATTGTTATGGCGTTTGACAAGTTTACTGCTCTGAACTTTCCAAGGCAGTGCCCGCTTGCCCGTATGGTAAAAGTAGGCTGATAGCGAGGTCGCTGGGAAGAGAAAGAAGAAGGCGGTGGGACGTGTACTGTTGGCAGTGTGCAGGCGACGAGAGAAGTTGAACATTTTGGCTGAATTTTGTCTTTAGAAGGCAACGTCATGACCCAACTTTGATGGCGTTGGGGAGGGCTGCATTTTGGCGAAACTCATGTAGGTGGTGTTTTAAAATTCGTTTTCTACCTCCAGTAGAACACGCCGCATCCTTTTGTATAGCTAAATCTATTAATATTTTAAAATTTAGTGGTTAGTTTGGTTCTAACACCCGGAAAGTCCGTTCTGAGTTGCCTGTAGTGGCATGCAACTTTTGGCGACATGGAATTTCCTGCTACCGCTACGTGTTAGTTCGTAGTTCTTCTGCTATGGTTCGAAGATGGACATTTGCGAGACGTAAAGGATGCCTGTGCTATACATGTGATAGTCTTTAATATTGCTGTTATTCTCTTCCGTTACCGCTGGGGTTATCGCCTATGCTGGAGTCGGACGAATTCCCCGGTTGGTGCATGCGCACTCGGGGTTGCCTAATTAAAACACCGCCTTCAGCAAGAGGAGCCACGCGTTGTCATGGTGACGTAGGGAGGGTTCTGACCAGTTCGCCCTCCTTCTTCTTCTTATTCTTTCATCGAACATAGTCTGACTGCCGGTTATAAACAAGTGGTCCGCGACCCCCCATGTGTTTAACGACCCTTGCGGCAGTCGACTAATCCACCAGGCAGTGAACCAGTTTAAAAGCACTGTTTTAACATTTAAAAAACTTTGTGTTTTGCCCACACAGTGCTTTATGTATTCCGTATTTATCTTACGCAAACAGCGATTAACTGTCTAAACAACACTAATTATTTGGCCTTTGTAATGGAATCTGAAAGTGTTTGCTGCGAGGTGGGAATGAATGTTTAAATATTATTAACCTTTTAAAGCCTAGCGGTAACTTTACATACCACCAGGTTTAACATTAAGAAATTCTACGTGGTGCCCACATTGCCTTTATGTGTTTTGTATAGGTCTGAGAACAAACAGCAATTTTTTCCTTATACAGCATTAGCAGATTCTTTTGTATAACTGAGATGGGTAGTGTTTACTGCGCGGTGCGCACTGAGATCTTATATAAAGCAGATACATTTCTTTTTTAAAGGGTTCAACAATTCTGATTTTTAAATGGGTTATAACATCGTGTAGCGGCAAGCCTATGTAAGAAGATCTAACATTATGTAACATGGCTTGCGTACAGCGTTGTTTTGTCATTGTCAGAATTAAGTTTGAGATCGTCGCTGTTCTTGGATGTTACACAGCATTGATTCGTAATTAGTTACCGACGTTTCGGGACAACTTATTCGTAAAAGAATGCTTGACCCTAGAAGTTGCATAGATCCTAGAAGAGCGAAAGTCTCATCTTACGTCGCGGCGGAAGGTTGAAACCAAAAATGATGATTGTTTAGAAGTAACGTCCGTCTAAAGTTATTTTCAGTGCTAGAATTATGAAGTATGTATACTCTGGATCTACGTTCCGTTTAATTTTTTCTACACCTGCGCGGACCTGGTACGGCTCTGGGCAGGAAATTTTTACAAACCTGACGACTGCGGGGCACTTTAAAAGTTTTTTTTAATATACATAATAATATTTAAAATGAAAATTGAAAAATTCCAGATGCGCGGCAACAATTCAGTGTGCGCGGGAGCATTCCAGTCACTGCGCGGCCGCGCACCCGCGCAGCTTAGAGGGAACATTGCTGTGGATACTCGAGAATAGGGTGTTGAGGAATATATGTGGGCCTAAGACAGATGAGGTAAGAGGGTACTGGAGAAGACTGCATGCTGAAGAGTTTTATAACGTCTTTCTCACCAAATAGACCTACTATTAGGGTGTCAAGTCAAGAAGAATGAGATGGGTGGGGTATGTGACGCTGTAGGTAAGAATAGAGATGCATACAGGGTTCTGGTGGGGAAATTTTGGGGAAAGATACCTCTTGGAAGATCTAGGCTTAGATGGGAGGATAATATTAAAATGGGTCTTTAAGAAATATAATACGAGGCGTAGGCTAGTTTGATCTGGCTCAGTACACGGACGAATGGTGGGCTTTTGTGAACACGGTAATGAACCTTCAGATCCCATAAAATTCGGGAAGTTTCTTGACTAAATCGGGATTATTAGATTCTCAAGAAGGATTCAACTTCATGGGATTAGTATTATCAAGAATTAGAGAATAATTTATAAAACTGCATACAACTGCTCCTTAAATGTAAGCTTTAACCCCTCTGTCACTTCTAAAGGCAAGCGTTTGTTTCTAAGGTTTTGTTTGCACGCGTCAGGAAACTGTAATGTGACCTGGCTCTGAAATTGCTTGTTTCACTGTCAGAGTTACTGTAATTAAAAGAAAAGGATGTGCACGACTAATGTAAGCCTGTTGACATTACAAAGACTAAAAATATCATATACAGGAAAGGTAAAAATTAGAAACATATTAGAAATATACTCAACTAGAAAATGCAGCCAATACAGATTGTCTAGCCGGCTGGATAAGCCTACTGTTGCTCTGAGACGCTGTGGTGTTAAGAGCGTATGGCGCCTTGGGAGGTAACTCTATGGAACACAGAAGTGAATTAAGAGTTCTGAGTCGCTCATCTGGTCAGGAAGTTTGCCAAATCTGATAGAATCCAAGGGTCAGGAAATTTCTCAACTCTGGTAGAACCAAAGGGTCAGGAAATTTGCCAAATCTGATAGAACCCTAGGGTAAGGAAATTTCTCAAATCTGATAGAACCCAAGGGTCAGGAAATTTCCCAAATCTGATAGAACCCAAAGGTCAGGAAATTTCCCAAATCTGATAGAACCCAAAGGTTCAGGAAATTTCCCAAATCTGATAGAACCCAAGGGCTTATTATCGTGTTTGCAGTCCCTCGCGAATGGAATCTATCATAAGCCATGCCCTGACACCCTACGGTCCTGTTTATCAAAACCAATTACACTCCGTCCCATATGTACCTGCGTCTGCAAATTATTTTTTTCCTTTACGAGTTCCCAGTAAAATGTCCGCATTTCTTCCGTACCCCTGCGTGCTACTGCCCCAACCTATTATCTCCCTTAATAAAAATTTGGTGACCAGTGGCTGTTTATTGTAAAGTTGGTAATGAAATTACGGATTCCATAAAAGGCGAGGAATTTCTTGACAAGTTTCTACGGAATGACTCAGCTCCATGGAAATAGCCTAGTTGGCTAATAACACGTTCCGTGGAGTGCGAATTAGGGACATCCTCGTTATGTTATGCTCTCCATCTTCCTGTCACTTTTTTCTTAGTCTTAAGTATTTTCCTCAGAACTTTGAGTTCGGGTCCATAAACCCACGTTCTTACTGTAGTGAAACAAAAAAAGGTGTAAAACTGTAGTACAGCCAACCCCCGGTGTAGCAGCACTGTCTGTTCACAACAATTAATGGCGGTAAATCGAAATACTGTATAACAGAGAACTGCATTTCACATATATTTCATAAGCAGCCGTTGAGGCGGGCGTTATATCGGGGGTTGACTGTTCATTATTTCCGTAGTCTGCCTTACAGCAGGTCTTAGCTTGTTCCAAAGCGAGTTCTACACAGAGAGCGATCTAATGCTTCCTCTTTCAATTTACAGTACCTTCTCTTTTCCTTAAGTTCATCCAGTCGCTCTTGTGTCATGGAGGGCAAAAAACACTGGGTTTTGGTGCACAGTTCATTTCTTTTAAAGGAAGTATTACTAATTGTGCTCGTCTTGTGCATGTGGCAGTGTGTACCGGTCACCAGTGACAGCAGTGAAGAAACGGTAGTGTTAGTGCTGCAGGACGGCCGAACCAGTGAAAGTGTCAAATGCAGGCACTTTCTGCAGTAAATGGCGCCGAAAGGCGGTACAGCGAGGAAGTTTGTTAAATGTGGTGAGTTGAGGATGATATAAAAAAATTTATTTTTTGCATGAACTTGGGAAAGTTTGTTTAGTAACGCTCCGGAATAAAAAAATTAACAGACTTGATTTCCTTGAAAACTTCTGTAGGTGTCCCCTCCCGGAAATATTTCAAATATCACCTTACAGTTATTTTAAATTTGTTCGTTCCATGCATTGTTTTTTTACACCAATGTATTCAGTTTATTGTACCAGCTAAACGCACAGTATTAGTTACATATGATTATTAAACACTTTATCTCCGACGTGTTTCGGGTACAAGCGTAGCATCTTCAGGGAGTGCAATATTGCAGGTTTAAAACTGACTGTCATTGACAGCTGTTATTTACATGGTTCCATAGTCTGTCGGTGGCTCCGTTGTTGATATATTTTATGCACAAAAGCTACAACTTTTACTGTTGTTAAAAACTTATGATTAAAATATTATTAAAATTTTTATTATATTATGTATATTGTTTATGTAAATATGTATTGTACTACCAACTCGTACACAAAGCAATTTTGTATCATATATAATGAGTCATATAAAAGATTCCGACATGTTTCGATGTATATCATATCATCCTCAGGGGAGTCATATTAGAACATTAGGAAAAGAGCTGATGGCTTGCTTCAGCTCTTTTCCTAATGTTCCACTCCCCTGAGGATGATGTGATATACATCGAAACATGTCGGAATCTTTTATATGACTCATTATATATGATACAAAATTGCTTTGTGTACGAGTTGGTACTACAGTACATATTTGATTTCTACGTACACGATGGGAAGATAATTAACCCTTTAAAGAAGAAGCGTATCTGTTTTATATAAGGACTCAGTGCGTACCGCGCTGTAAACACTCTCCACTTCGGTTATAAAAACCAATCTCTTAATGTTTTATAAGGCAAAAGTTGCTGTTTGTTCTGAGATCCGTACAAAACACATAAACGCAATGTGGGCACCACGGAGAATTTTTTAATGTTAAACCTGGTCGTATGTAAAGTTACCGCTAGGCTTTAAAAGATTAACACGATATTATATACAGACGACCAGATCCTAATGACAACCTCTGAAGATGAATTACAAACTATGGCATACCACCTAAATCTTATAGTAAGAAAATAAAAAAATCAACATATCAAACATCAAAACAAAATCAATGGCAATGTGTGGAAACCAAATACAAAGAGTAAATATTGTCATAAACGACAAACCGATTGAACAGGTATCAGAGTTTAAATGCTTAGGGTACCTTATATCGGATTACAAAAGTGATTTAGAAGATAAAATACAAACATATAACAAAATAAATGGCGTTATACGAAGGCATTTTGGAAAACAAATGACTAAAGAAACAAAACTTAGAATCCACAATATCACAGCTAAAGCAGCCTTGAAGTTCGGCAGGGAAGCCTGGGTGCTGAAGGAACGAGATGAACAAAGACTGGAAGCAGCACAAATGAAATTTTTAAGACATTTGCTAGGAACTGCTAAGTTAGACAGGGAAAGAAATCAATCAGTGACGGAGAAACTTGGAGTGCAGAACATTGTTCTGGAAATAAAACAGTACCAACGAGAGTGACTACAGCACGTAGAGAGAATGGACACAGACAGGATACCCAAACAGGCACTGAAATATAGGCCAAATGGGAAGAGAAGCATAGGACGTCCAAGGAAAAGATGGAAGGACCAGCTTCATCTGGAGGGATAAAGAACAGGCACTACGCCTAACACTTCACAGCTCATGATGATGATGATGATGATGATGACGACGACGACGACGTACACGGTATGGAAAGCTAAAAATTGATTATGTAAATTAGAATGATTGCTGCGGCTGGTAGTATGAGCTTCAAGGTTGTCGCATTGCATGTCCAGGTCTCTAGTGCGTATCTCAGCACAAGGTGGGGCGGATCCCTGTGTCTATATGCCGTGTCGTATATCGGAACCAGCAGCATATATGTCGAAACTACGTGTTTAACAATCACATTTAACTAATAATGTGTATTTAGTTGGTACAATAAATTGAATACGTCTATCACCTTACAAATATGACATCCGATAAATTTGTGTTTTAAAGCATCGTAAAAGCATTGATTGTATTATTTTTATAGACTGCATACCGTTGTGAGATTAACAAATCAGGCACAATTAGCTACCGTCTTCACAACTTCAATTCAAAATTATTATTTATAAAACACTAGGCCACATGTTTCGACCACTTTGTTGGTCATCATCAGGCCTCGTTACAGAATATAAGGGCAGAAGGTAAGCAATAATTTTATTCTCTTATATTGTATAACGCGGCCTGGTGATGACCAGGCAAGTGGTCGAAACATGTAGCCTAGTATTTTATATATAATAATTTTGAACTGAAGTTGTGAAGACGGTAGTTAATTGTACCTGATTCTGTTATTGTTGTTATTTATGTTTTGAAAGAATCATGGGTTAGACAAGACGGTCGGGGCGTGCTGCAATGATGTCGGGTTTCAGCTTCGTTAGAATAAAAAAAAAGAATTTTGACTTTGGTCGGTGAGGGATAACACATTTGAAAATAAATTTCGAAGCCGGAAAGGGGCAAGTAAAATTATTTCGCCCTGAACTCCGGCACACTTTAACCTTAAACATAATTTCTGTCTTCTTTGTAACTAGCATAAACTGTGACGTTCTAACGACCAGACCTGAAGACAGAATACAAAGAATTAATTTCTTGTACATAAGATTCTTTAGAGATTTTTCATAGGAACTTAAGAACCTTTCAATTTCAAGTAATTCTCTAACTGTTTCTATGCCTTGTTTTGTTGTTCGCTATGTGCGTCATCTTGTTGTTATGCTGTTCCCATTTATCTAATACTTTTACAGCTTCTCTTGGTAAGGCTTAGGAATATAATGGAGATTTTTTTACGAAATTCATGTCCGTAGACAACAATTCTTTATTTCTCGGTCCTCTAACAGTGGACTTACTTTACAGATTACCACGTGACAGCCTTGGAATAGGGCTATCGGTCTGTATCACGGTCTCCTTAAGATTTCAATTTATTTGCTTCTTCATTTCGTATCTGTTTCGAACATATGGAAACCTGGAAGTCGTCTATAAAGAGTCATCTAATTAGGATATTTTATCCTACTTGTACCTCAAAAATTCCTACTTGTATTTGGTGTACGGTGTGGAATTCCTCGATATATCCAAAACAAAGGCTTTATTTACGCATCTGGCTTCCTTAGCTTAAATTCTGGGTCACAAATTGGCTTCCAGAAGTGATTGTTGTGCAGATAAGGGGGGGTTCTGCAGAGGAATTCTAGCGGGTCAATATCGGAGAGCAGGTAGTAGCACTTAGTTTCCGTTAATTAGGGTAACTCCACTGTAACTTCGTACAATAAATAAAAAGTGTCAACGAACATTCAAGTCAACCGCCGGCTTCTGGTATGTGATAGTTATCCAGGTGGGAGACTGTAACACAGTTTTATACACCGGGATTTGAACCCGGGTGCATTTGACACCCAAACATCCGTATTTCCTTCCTGTTTACACGTTTAATAAAGCACTGAGTCCTTATTTAACCTTTTAAAGCCTAGCGGTAACTTTACATACGACCAGGTTTAACATTAAAAAATTCTACGTGGTGCCCACATTGCGTTTATGTGTTTTGTACGGATCTCAGAACAAACAGCAACTTTTGCCTCATAAAACATTAAGAGATTGGTTTTTATAACCGAAGTGGAGAGTGTTTACAGCGCGGTACGCACTGAGTCCTTATATATAAAACAGATAGGCTCCGTCTTTAAAGGGTTAATTGATTTATAGTATATGGCCCTCAACGTGTCGGACAAGCCTAAACTATGCTTGAAGTGAATGCTGTAGGGGGAAACAGGGGCTATGTACTGAATCAAACAGAACGCACAAATACACTATATGGGCAAAATGCAAATTTGGGCACATGTTTGCCACTTGGCTTTAAAGGGATAACGATGTGGTTCACCCCTTGCATTTTATATGTAAAAATACAAATAAATAGCTGTAAAACCCAACCACTTATTATTAAAACACAGTCACATCTATATGTTCCCACCCACATCAAGCCGTTTGCAAGCTGTATGTACCGTACAGTTATACACAGACAAAAATACACAGACTGGGTGTAATGAACACTGTTTTAGTATTAATCCAATACAGCACGTGAACGTAGCGTGTGCAACGTAAAATTGAGGTCTCAAATTTGAGAATACAAGCTGAGTTCATACCGCGCAGTAAACACACCCCGATAGGGTTTTAAAAAGCAATAATTTAATGCTGTATGGGGAAAGAATCGCGGTTTGTTTCGAGATCCATACAAAACACGTAAATAAAGCTGAATCATATTACAGGCTCAGGTCGTACCGCGCAGAAAACACATTTCTCTGTTTTTACGTCTCCTGACATCTAGTGGCGGTCTGTGGTAATCCATCGTTCTCATGGTTGTCCTGCCATCTGGCGGCGTCCCATGGAACTCCAAACGTCACATACCTTTGCTCATTACTGCATCTTATATAAGATATTGCGCATATTGTTTATGTATTTTCTTTATATATAATTGTGTACAGTCTGAAGATGTTTTAATGTCAGCCGAAACATAAAGCCGTGATTGTCTTTTAATAATGAAGGTTTGTGTTTGGCGGCTATTTGTTGGTATATTTAAAAGGGTACTGACAAATTACATGAGGTCCTGTTAAGAAGTTTCTTTCTGTACCAGAAATGCCTAGCCACAGTTGCTTAATCTTCTAAAGATTTGTCGCAATAAATAATTTTGAAACCCCATATTAAGTGTCACTAATGTTGCTTCCACCTCAGAAGTTCGTCCTTGCACCATGTTATTTTTATAGGTTGTACAAAATTTATAGATCACGAGATTTTAATGGCCTCCAATTACATAACGTGCATACCAAATTTCGTTAAAATCTGTCAAGTGTCTCACAAGCTGCAAGGGGGCACATGAACACACAGAAAACATTGAAATTTTACAAGCCTGTCTTTCTCCTTGCACCAGCAAACTGGGTCACCAGTGACCATGTAGAGATGACGTAAATTCGATACTGCTGAACTGTGGAAACAGCGACAAAGTTTCGAGCGAAAGGCTGAGTCATTACATCGACTAAACTACAGGCTTAACCGGAAGTGGGGGCTCGATTTCAGGCAAGGAAAAGTTTCGTGTTTATTCTAAATCTGCCAACCCTGTTTGGGGCCCACCCAGACAGGACAAATGTGAAGCTTCGAGCTTAAGAAAGCGTGGATCTACACCTCCATTGTCCCATACTTCTTCATAACAGGTCTGTAAATTAAGTACACGGAAACTTCATGTTTTTACCGCAACAGTAGCCCGGATAGCTCAGTAGGTATAGTGATTAGGCTGCGGGTTGGACGAGTGAGAAAACTTTGATCGATCTGCGGAAGGAGTAAGCGATCTGTCTGCTCTTCAAATCGCCTCTGTGGCCAACCCAGTCTCTTCTTTAAAAACTATCCAGTGTTATTTCTCCGGGGGAAAAGCGGCCGGGAACTGACGGTGACCGTTTATCCCCATTCGATTCTCAGGTTAAACACGAATACAACTTTACCTCTCGCACAGTAAAGCCTTATTATCTACATTCGTAACAAATATTAGTAGCGATATAACATCGACAGCAATGATATTAGAAGGGCAAGAGGCCGTTATGAAAGAGAGGAGGGATGCATACAGGGTTTTGTGGGGAAGTCTGAGGGAAAGAGACCATTAGGAAGACATAGGCATAGATGGAAGAATAATACTAAAGCGGATCTAAGAATAATACTAAAGCCGATCCCAGTGGCCACGCGGTCTAAGGCGTAGGCCTGCGGCCGAGCCCTTGCTGGGATCGTGGGTTCGAATCCCACCGGGAGAATGGATGTTTGTCTTGTACAGTGTTTGTGTTGTCAGGTAGAGGTCTCTGAGAGCGGCCGATCCCTCGTCCAGAGGAGTCCTACTGACTGTGGTGCGTGCTTGAGTGTGATCAAATGAAATTACAAAAACCCTCGACACCTGCTTTGAACAAGTAGGTAGAAGAGGGAAGGAATAAGAAAGAAGGAAGAAAGACATCTTTTGGGATGGTGTAGACTGGATTGATCTGGCTCACGATAAGGACAAATCGCGGGCCCTTTTGAAAGCCTTAGTTGATATTCGGGTTCCATAAAATGTGGGGAATTTCTTGAGTAGCTGAAAAACTGTCAGCTTCTCAGAAAGGAGTCTGCTCCATGGAGTTAGTCGGTTTGTTTGTTAGAGTTCTACCCCTATTTCACCATACGCCTTCGTTGGCGGCACACATTTAACTTAACAGTGTATATAACAGAGGTAACGTAATGTGGGGTACTTCTTTGCTGTGAGCAGAGCACTACAGGATGCGTTTTCCTCGTCAGCAGGGAACATTTAATGATGTTGTTAGCGCATGAGAATTGGTTTTGAACTGATATGAACTCAGATAATGGCAGGACGTATTGTCAGGCTGTGTGTTTTTTTCTCCTTTCAGACACAGAGGACAATGAAGCTATATTATAGATGTTTGTATTGAATGTGACTAAGAACTGACTGACTGACTGACTGACTGACATGTGAAAAAGCCACACCTGTAGTCACCCTGTTATTTCTCCCTCTCAGGTTACGCAAATTCAACTTCACGTATTGATTATTATGTCATGTGTGCGTTGTTTTCGTATGTGTTGGTAACACAAATACTTGAACGTCCACAGGGGCTGTTCGCACACAAGCAGGACACCTTGTCGTATTGATTCGTCGTTTATTTAACGATATTCTATCAACTGTCTGGCTTAATCGTCTTTGTGGGAAATATGTTTATGAATAACCAGGTAAACCCTGAATTTGCTGCGGAGACGTTGGTACTACAACTTCGTATTCAGGAAGGATTACAGTTTCAAAAATCGAGCACAAAACCTGCCATCTTCTCTGAGGTTTTTTTCCCCCGTAACAGTTCTCAGTATTTCCAGTTAAATTCCGACGTAGCGTCTCATATGGATACACAGCCGCGCCTTTTCATATCTTTGCGTTTCGTTATTCGCTAATGGTGGCAGCATTCTGCACTGTGCATTCAGAGCCGCTGACACTGCCGTTAGAGAAACTGCAACTAACTAACTAACTAACTAATAAATACGTAAAGAAACAAAGAGGTAAATAAATAAGTAGATAAATAGGTGAATAAATAAGTACACAAGTAAATAAATAAAATTTCCTTTTCTTGTATCCCTTGATGTTAATTTTTTCCTTCTTATCGGCATTACTGTCTTCTTTCTTTCCTTCCTTCCTTCCTTTCTTCCTTCCTTCCTTTCTTCCTTCCTTCCTTTCTTTCTTTATTTCTTCCTTCCTTTCTTCCTTCCTTCCTTTCTTCCTTCCTTCCTTTCTTTATTTCTTCCTTTCTTCCTTCCTTTCTTTATTTCTTCCTTTCTTCCTTCCTTCCTTTCTTTATTTCTTCCTTCCTTCCTTCCTTCCTTTCTTCAGGTTAAAACGCTTCAGCTAAGTACTGTTCAATAAGTTATTTTATAGCGTATACATTTAGACACGTCATACTTTTATTTGCACTGCAATGTGGTTAGCTCACTTTTGCATTTTGTTCTCATGGATACGATGTCAGCCCGACAGGATAAAGCGCCACTCCGGTGATCACTGATCAGTTTAAAATCATTTTATGGTGATATTTTATCAACTGTAGAGAAGTTACTCATGATATCGGTGACTGTGGTTTAAGCAAGGTTAAGTAGACGAGCTTAGTTAACCCTTTAAAGACGAAGCGTATCTCAGCTCGTACCGCGGTGTAAACACTCTACACTTCGGTTATATAAAACAATCAGTTAACGCTGTGTAGGGAAATAATCGCTGTTTGTTCTGAGATCCACACAAAACACATAAATACACTGTGTGGGCAGAACGTAGAATTTGTGAACGTTAAACCTGGCGGTATATAAAGTCCGTACCGCTCAGTAAACACACTTCGTCTCTGTTATAAAAACGAGTCAGTTAATGCTGTATATGGAAATAATCGCTGTTTGTTCTGAGATCCACACAAAACACATAAATACACTGTGTGGGCAGAACGTAGAATTTGTGAATGTTAAACCGGCTAGTACGTAAAGTTACCGCCAGGTTTTAAAAGGCTAAAAGAGATGATTTTTAGGCCTTCTGAGTTATGAATCCGTCTTGTAATGTTCAATTGTTGAGGAGAACTAAGTCAAACCGTCACCCAGAAAACATCGTACCTACCAAGACACAAGCGGGATTGCGTCTGAGCTGACGGTGCTAACTATACGGGTCACAGTGCCTGTAGAGGAGCTTTGCTGAAATTAAACTTTCTTTTCTGCCTCCATAAAGTCCCGATTCTGAACTACCTTATGGTAACGAATGTACGGCGAGTGTGGCGTTGCAAATAGCCACACACAAAGCAGAAATCGCCTTGTAAGCGAGGCCTTACAGCGGGTCTCATTAACTCGTCATGTCGTACTGAATTGTGACTCACAGTGCATGCTATGGGTATGTGTTTTCTCACTCACCATTTGAATGAAGGCTTCACTATCAGTTGCAATGTAAACTTCATTGATTTTATTACATTTTCTATATTTTCTCAGTTTTTCTTTAAATGCCGAAATGGGAAAGCGGAAACCGCCTTTTTTGCAGGCTTGTACTGTATATTCTGACTCAATTTCATCCAGTCTAGACACTAATATCCTGTCCCCAAAACATCATTTTTAATATTATCACCTCACCTAAGTTCAGGTCTCCGAAATGGCTTCTTCCCTCCAGACGCATATAAACATACAAAATTAGATATTATGCCTTGAAAAAGGAAGCAGTATATTCCACGAAACTCTGATAGCCACCTTCCAGTGTACAGGTTCGTCGTCTTAGGGGACAAGAAGACAAATCCTCATCTCGTTGGAGGTTTCAAAGTTCATATTTTGATATTGTGTGGTGATGGGTTTATGGACTTTATCCACCGTCAGAAAAGTAAAATATTAAAAATATTAAAAAATTAAAATCACGACGTTTCTGTTGGGCCCCTTAGATAGAGTAGGTGTTCTTCTCTTCTTTCCCTCCATTCACCTGAGGACGGAAGCAGAATCAGCTTCCGAAACGTGATTTTGATTTTTTAATATTTTTAATATTTTACTCTTCGGACGATGGATAAAGTCCATAAACCCATCACCACACAATATTATCCACCATCGTCAAAACCTTTTAGAATTTATCGTATTTTGATGTTGAAAGTAATTCAAACTCTTGAATAGTGCCGTATTTACTGGTTTACATGCGCTACCTGATTCTCTATATGGATTGACATGAGGTCAAGGTTTGATTTCAAATTGGGGAGGGAGGGACAAAATTTTTAGAAGGACCAACTTCATGTTAACACGCGCGAGGGACGCTTGTTCATGTGCACTGAGGGCAGGCGGCTGTCTTCTTTATGGGATGCAAAGAGGATTACCCCGAAGAGGAAGCAGTGACTGATGCTATTGTGCACCACGACGCAACCCTGCCACTAGTGAGCCACCTTTCACCCCCTCACCCCAAGCTCTCACCCCTTTTTTTTCACAAACATTTCCCCCTGTGAGGAGTGTTCTCATGCACGCCTCGAAGCCGGGTTATACCTTATCCCCTGCACAACAAATGACGGGATACCTAACACTGTAATACCAAACTTCGTTGTCGATAGTTGGTAATTCGGCTTAGTATTGGGTAGGTCCCGGGCACAGTCCTCGACAAGGATGTCAGATATTTTGACTGACATCTGTCCTGAGTTCCTGTAGACAAATTCCGAGGCAGTGAATTAAAATAGGTCACGACTTTCCTTACCAATATTGCTGAGACGTTTTTAATTCGACTTCTTTTTCCTCTTCCATCTTTCAGACCGTAGGTATTGTGCCTCTTGTGGCCATAAAGGTCAATCCAGGTCTTTCTCTGTCTAAAGTAGCTTGTATCATCAGTTTATATTTTAATGCAGTTCTGAGCAATTCATTATAATTCATTTGTTTACGTGTTTGGACAACAGTACAGCTGAATTCAGTTACTTATTGAGTACACAGAATGTCGCAAAAGTCACCTGACGCGGCAATTCTGTTCCTAAACATCGGGTTTAAAGCGGCTTTTGCGACATTCGGTATAAGTAAGTGATTTATGATGTTTTTTATTTCGACATCTTTCCAGTTTTGTGCGACTTCTCAGGCTGTATAGGAATTTAACCCTACCAGCCTGCGTCTCTTTACTCCATCTTGTGTTCTGGTCCTTCTGTCACGTTCCTGATAAAAGCGCGGATCTAAGCAGGGCCTAGTGTAGCTCAGTCACTGTAGTACCTAAACCTGTGGACTGGGGCGCTGATAAACAGCTCTTCGACCCCCGGAAAGTACAGAAATTTTTCGTACCACTAGATTGACCAGACTGGACATCGAACCCACACCACTTCATATCCAATGTGTTTGGGGGGGGGATCTTTCTCCGTGGATAAAGCGACCTGGGTTCGAAGCCGGCTACTCACGTCCGAGGATTGCTGAAGCTAAGAATATATGGAGCTATACCTCCACTGCTCCCTAAGTTTTTATGGTGTGAGGCTTAATTAAACGCACGTACAGCTTTAGCTTTTCATCCTGTTTTCTTTCCAAATAAAACCTCAGCTTTTAAGATCACTATCCTGTCTCTTGTGTCTCAATTTTGAAAGCTGTTGACCGATTTCCATGAAACTTCGTATAGACGTTAGGCGATTGGAATAGATTTCAATGTCTGTGAGGTGGAGGCGAGGTTAGGACCTTTTGCATAAAGACCTTGACATGTTATTGGAAAAATGTGCGAATTTTTGCCGCGGTACTTCTTTATGAAGAATATAAAATTAAAATTTAAAACAGGAATGTGGCTGCCATACGAACAGCTTCTTTGGCTTACGGTTTCATTGCGGTAACTGAAGAACCACTGCAGCTGGCGCAGTTTCGTACGGAAATACATTGTCACATACATACATACATACATACATACATACATACATACATACATACATACATACATACATACATACATACATACATACGTACATACATACACACAATACATACATACGTACATACATACATACATACATACATACATACATACATACATACACACAATACATACATACGTACATACATGCATAATACATACATACATACATACATACATACATACATACATAAATACACACACATACATATATACATACATACATACATACATGCATACACACCATACGTACATACATACATACATACATGCATACACACCATACGTACATACATACGTACATACATACATACGTACGTACATACATACATAATACATACATAAATACATACATACATACATACACACACAGATACATCCATACGTACGTACATACATACATACATACATACATACATACATACATACATACATACATTCATACATACACACACATACGTAGGTACGCACATTCATACATAATGCATACATAGCCTTACATAAACATTATGTACAAAAATGTTTTAAGCCAAGAATTACCCATTTGGCGACGCCATCTACAGAATGTGAAATTAATTTGTAATTAGTCCACAACCTGAACGGTCCACAGTTCGAATCTTCGTAGCGGCGAGAGATTTTTGTCTCCTCCAGAATTCCCAGACCGGTTCTGGGGTCGACCCAGCCTCTTATTCAACAGGTACCGGGGTTATTTCCCGGGAATAAAGCGGCCGGGGAGCCAGTTTACCGTCCACCGCCATCTAGTGCAGAGGTTAAGAACGAGTGACGCTACGGCATTGCACCCCAAATATGCTTTCACGGCGTGTACAGTCACCTGTAACAGTAGCAGGCTGATACAAACAGACATGTCGGCGTGTAAAGCCAAGCACTAGAACATTACGCTTTATGAGTTGTGCTTATAAATCTTGTATTTTGCGAGCACCCAGGTGGGAAACAGCAATTCTGTAAAATTTTCCTTACTGTGTTCTCTTGTCTTATTCCCCAACATCGCGTTATTAACCTTTTAAAGCCTAGCGGTAACTTTACGTACCTCCAGGTTTAACATTAAAAAATTCTACGTAGTGCCCACATTGCGTTTATGTGTTTTGTACGGATCTCAGAACAAACAGCAACTTTTGCCTTATAAAAGTATTAAGAGATTGGTTTTTATAACCGAAGTGGAGAGTGTTTACAACGCGGTACGCACTGAGTCGTTATATAAAACAGATACGCTTCGCCTTTAAAGGGTTAATAAGTCAAATTTCATTCCACTGGTAGACCTGTCAGTTGATTTGATTTGGGATTCTCAGAGCGATTTTGACGAAGATTCGATTCGTCCGAGATATATGACACCGTGTGTATAATACGGACACACTTCGTAGCCAGAGGCAAAGGGACTTGCACAATACATTTCCTTTCCTCCCCTCTATCACCTCCCCTCCTACCGTGCTTTATTACCCGGATTCTTGTAGAATCTCTCTTGCTTGATCCTCCAATCAGGAACGTCCTAATAAATTTACTTCTCAATCTTTATTTCCAAATTCCTGTTGGATCAGGAGGAAAGCATGTGGCAGTCCTGGCACAGGTGTTCACGGTCTGATACTTGGGGTGGTGTTTGGTTTGATCCACAAAACGTGGCAGGTTTTGTTCATTATCAGTGTTTAACAAAGGAGCAATGAGCCGTCGATTTGGGCATTTCGTATTGTAAGCAATTTGTATAATTATACAGATTTTAACATTTTAAAGCCTAGCGGTTATTTTACATACGACCAGGTTTAATACTAAAAATTCTACGTGGTGCCCACATTGCGTTTATGTGTTTTTTACGGATCTCAGAACAAACAGCAACTTTTGCCTTATAAAACATTAAGAGATTGGTTTTTATAACCGAAGTGGAGAGTGTTTACAGCGCGGTACGCACTGAGTCCTTATATGAAACAGACACGCTTCGTCTTTAAAGGGTTAAACTTATTACTTATTAATTTTTTGGTTTCTATCCTCACCGACATGTTGTTTTTCTTAACTAGCACTCCATGGTCGTTTCTTACAGTTTCCTTGGTGTATGAAAGACAAAAAAGGAAAAGAGGGGTACACAGGGGGTATGACGCCATGTCGATTGATAAATAGTTCTTTACTTTTCGCAGGAATTTCCTGCCTCCATTTCAGGGACTAAAAATTCTGAGAGGATGTCTACAGGAGGACTAATAACGTATTTGGTTGTATTGATGCCACGTATTTATGGAATGATTTATTTGAGATTAGCTTCTAACTAGCAGGGCTGGTTTTGGCGTACGTGCAGGAAATTGCGTGGGTGTGTTGGTAAGTTTTTGACAGGGCTGCTTTAGTAAAATTAGCGCTTTTGGCGAAAGAAACCTATGAATCTTCCATACACGTGTATTGCTGAGGGGCACTGGGCGTAAAATGTGTTCAAAAACGCTGGTCTGGAAAACCTGGAGAACGTTAGACACGGGGGAGGTGTAGAGGTTAGGGAAATTTCGGTTTCCTGGGGTAAATGCAATTACAAATGTGTATGTAAATTATCCGTTGCAGTTGTCCGATTTTAATGAAAACTGGAGAGGGTCACCTCATCACACTTAGTGGCCAACACGAAATTTTATAAAAATCCGTTTCGTTTTCTTCGAGTCCGTGATTTCAGGATTCCACCGCCGTGATGATGAGATCTGCGCTCTTCTGGGGTATTACGCAGCGTCGGGTGGTAATCCTTTACCGACGTTTCGGGACAACGTATCTGTCTCACCTTGACTTTTGAATATGGAACGGATACATTTTCCCGAAACGTCAGTAAAGCATTACCATTCGGCGCTTCTTAACACCCCAGAAGAGCGCGGATTTCTTCGAGTTGATTTCATACGTACAGACGGACAGACAGCTATTTGAATAGTCTGTACTCATCACGGAATTGAAGGCGCCTAAGCAGACATCGCAGTGCGATGAGAACAGAGCAGTCGGGGTCCGAACCCGGGTTTAACCGTTCAAAACTCTACTCTGCTATCAATCTTGCGGTTGTTACCCGTCATTCAGGTGATGTTCATTGTTCCCTAATGTGCTGTATGACCCCGGGGGGTCCCCCTGACCTCCAACCTCACATGGAGGGCGGTCCCGTCAGTCACACCACGGGGGATGTCACGTGGCGCTCGTCAGCCCCATGACGCATCCGTCAATGAGGGAAGACAGCCGTCAGACAGTCCTGTAACCCACACGTATGATCATTACAGCGCCAAGTGTGGTTGCTAGGCTACCATGGCGCCCATTATGGGAATAATTTGTTCTGCAAAAATAAATGGTCACTGGCTGGGTTTGTAGCTTTCGTAAGGTAATATGTAAATTGTTTTTCTTCACCCTTCGTAGCCTGTGCTTACTTTATGTACCGCCAGGTTTAACATTCACAAATTCTACGTTCTGCCCACACAGTGTATTTATGTGTTTTGTGTGGATCTCAGAACCAACAGCGATTATTTCCCTATACAGCATTAACTGACTGGTTTTTATAACCGAGACGGAGTGTGTTTACTGCGCGGTACGGACTTTATATACCGCCAGGTTTAACATTCATAAATTCTACGTTCTACCCAGACAGTGTATTTATGTGTTTTGTGTGGATCTCAGAACAAACAGCGATTATTTCCCTATACAGTATTAACTGACTGGTTTTTACAACCAAGACGGAGTGTTTACTGCGCGGTGCTGACTGGGTCTTTAAACATAATTCATGATAATCATAGTGTTTATAGGCTTAAGAAAGACACAAGATATGAAATAATTTAATAAAAATCTGCGTTTTGTAAAGGACTCTTATTAACTAACTAACTAACTAACTAACTAACCAACCAACCAACCAACCAACCAACCAACCAACCAACCAACCAACCAACCAACCAAATAACTAACTAACTGCAAGTTAAATATTAGAGTCTGTCGGGATATGACGCTGCTTTTACTAGTAATTATCGACGTTTCGGAGTAGTGCATTACTCCAGTATTTACAGTGAACTGCTTCAGGAGGGGTAAGTTGTGTGGGACAGTCGTTAGCAGCACAGCTGTGAGAATCTCAAGTCCTGCACAAAGAGACCGCAATGTAAGAAAAATAAATGCAATATAAAATTAACAGCAGAAAGCTATTATTAATTTTATAAGGATTATTGTTATGAAGCCTTGTTCAGACAGAAAAAGAAACACGCAACGTCGGTTAGCGTGGAGCATTGCCAGTATTAACGTTGATAAACTAACGAACGAGAAAGCGGATACAATTACCCGTGTTTCCTCTGTCTCTAATGAAGGCAATTTTGGATTTCATTATTTCGCAACGTAATACCTTGCCATGTTAAATACTGAAATTTATTTACATTAATGTAAGTATTTTATTTTATAATGTACTGTGACCTCTCTGTCAGTATATTAACTGGGCATCCTGGGTTCCATTCTCGATAGGGGACGAACAACTTTCTGTTCCACAGGGTCCTGTATCTAGATATACCCGCGACACAGTTGTTGACACTAAATCAGTTTTATGTAAAACTGGTCACTGTTTTTATATATACATAGTCACTGATTTTATATACAAATAGTCACTACGTAAAACTGGTCACTGACTGTATGTAAAACCCTTCACTAATTTTATGTACAACTGTTCACTAATTTTATGTACAATTGGTCACCGATTTTATGTAAAACTGTTCACTAATTTTATGTACAACTGTTCACTAATTTTACGTACAACTGGTCACTAATTGTATGTAAAACTGTTCACTAATTTTACGTACCACTGTTCACTAATTTTATGTACAACTGGTCACTGATTTTATGTACAAATCGCCGCTAACTTTGTGTACAACTGTCACAGATTTTATGTAGAAATTATCAATAATTTGAGGGACAAATGCTCACGGATTTAATGTACAAATTGTCACTAACATCGCTTGCAACTAGTCACTAATTTCATGTACAACTGGTCACTGATTTTATGCACAAGCGATAAATAATTTTGTATACAGCTGGTGACGAATCTTGTGTACAACTCGTCACTAACTTGTGTACAACTGACCACTGGTTTCCCTATAGAGCATAGGTGTTTTCTGTTTTCTGCTGTTTCTTTTGTCGCTCCCTGTACAAATTGATGGCGCCCTAAGCTGAAAATGGCCACGGGCTATTCCCACACCTTTCGTGATATCATTCATTTTACGTCACGTAACGTGGCTAGCTGATGGATGAATAATATAATAATTCTCATTATGTAGTGCCTTCTTTATATCTGTCCGTCTGTCCGTATGGGAAATGTCGACTCCCTCAGGACGATTTTTTTTTTTGAAATTTTGCAAGGGGTAGTTTTTCTAAAATACCAATTTTCGTTAAAATCTGACAACCGTGAAGTTCGCTTTACGTGTAGTCCTATTTACATGTATAATGTAGAGCCATGTCTCATAAACGGCGAGATAATGCATTACAAATTAGCATGATCAATCGTGTAGGTATTGCTCACATATAGAGACAAATTATGTCCTGATGTGTATTGAGTAAAGCGCGCGTCTTCAAATTATTCAGACATTAACCTTTTAAAGCCTAGCGGTAACTTTACGTACCGCCAGGTTTAACATTAAAAAATTCTACGCGGTGCCCACATTGCGTTTATGTGTTTTGTACGGATCTCAGAACAAACAGCAACTTTTGCCTTATAAAACATTAAGAGATTGGTTTTTACAACCGAAGTGGAGAGTGTTTACAGCGCGGTACGCATTGATTCCTTATATAAAACAGACACGCTTCGTCTTTAAAGGGTTAATGTCCCTGGAACACAACATGGCGAACGCATCAGAAGTGTTCGTCCTGCCGTCAGTTTGTAACTCGTTTCGAGTGCGAACGGAAGTGTGAAAGTCAGCGGTTCCCTTCGGTCAAGTTGCTCCGACTTGTCACGCGGACCTCTGCTTCACGTCCTGCCTCTCTAAAAACTGACCTTATGCAAATATCAGCGTATCTTTGGCCGTTTCGTACTTTGAAAGCACAACGTTACGTAGCAGAATTTTGAACTAGAGGTCAGGTCTTGCAGAAATGCAACCGCTTGACCCGGTACCTCAAATAAACCCAAATTTCCCTTCATTTTTCCCTATAACGCGTGGTGGAAGTACGTTTCTTTTTATTCCTGTGTTTGAACGTTGAATGTATCTGCTTTTCTGGCTTAGCGTTTACAAACTCTACCTCAAGAAACGTATAAATTTCAGCGAATGCAGAAATTGGCGCATTTATTGCCAGATCGGTGCATTGAAAACCAATAGGTTTGTTTTGGTAGAGGGAAGCCTCAAGACTGGGAATGATCCTGTCCCTAAAACGTAGTGTGTTAAATTTCAGTACATATTATTGAAAAAAATCTGTAAATTTAGTGAGATCAGGTACGAAACACCATCGTCAGAACTGGGCAGAATGGTACTTGAAGCTACATTTGCTACGGGAATGCACTATGCGGCCAGAAGAATGGAAGAACACAGAAATGTACACATATATAAAAGAAGGAACGAGGAATGGAGAAATGACGAAGCAAGAGGAAGAAAACGAACAGGAACAAGTACAACATTTTGTGCTTTTATTGTTCACGAAACTGTCAGTCCCCGAAGCTTCATTTGTTCTTGATCCGCTGTGTCTGCAAAGCTTTTGCCAATTTCGGAAAGAAGGCAAAAACAGGCCATGTCCTTCTGCCCGCGCTTCTGTCCGGTTTATATTTATACAAAGGAAAGCGACGCAAATGGCCCTGCATATTTGCGACGTAAGGAAGAAAGGACGGGACGCCCACCCTAGAACGCGTCATGCCACTATTTGACGCCGCACGCCACCTAGAAGTGGCAACGTTAATTACGTCGCGGTGAAGGATGTAGAAGCCAATTAAGGAAGCATTCAAAGACAAGATATATGTATTTTTTACACCCAGTCGATCCCTTCTCTCTTATTTTATAGTCTTTCTCTTTCTTTTCCGTATTTGAAGCGGAAAATAAAGAAAGAAACGTAAAAAAGGAAAACTTGTTTTCGATTTGGTCTCTAATTAGCCTCGTTAACCGGTCACCATAGCCATAACTGGGCGATCGGTCCTGCAGTTGGGTTTACTGTCTGAGTTGTGTGCAGTACTTCTTGACTCTGTGGTCGCGCGAGGCTGTGAATTCATCCGGCACTGAAGGAAACACTGTGGCGTCAGAATGTACACTTGAGAAACAGCATGCGCCAGCTCGGACAAGCAGCGCGCTGGCCTCCTGGTGGCAAAATGTAGATAACCTAGACGGCTGGGCCGATACTGACCCCGAGGTAAGCGACGTCCTACAACCACAGTTTTGCTGCGGCCACTTCAGTCCTTTCCACTCTGTTACTTATTGCTGCGGTGGCAGCGTCGGATAGCTTCCAGCTTTCAGGTTGATTAGCTACCTAAACGAAATACATGCAGCAGAGTCCTTGATAGTTTCTTAGTTGTTCAAGATATTGCCCAGTTTTTATGTAACCCGACAGTGAGAATGTTCATGATTTGTACTTTTCATCCAGTAATATTCACAAGATCAGCTCAAAAAGGACGAGATGGGCGGGGCATGTAGAATATGTGAGGCAGAAGTGAAATAATGAAAGGTTTTGTGGAAGTAGCTGAAGGAAAGAATTCTCTCTGTAGGCCTACGCGTAGCTGGGAGGAGAGTATTAAAATGGGTCTTAAATAAATAGACTAAGAAGGCGATGACTGGATTAATCTGGCTCAGGATAGGCACAAATAGCGGATTTTTGTGAAAATGTTAGTGACTCTTCGGGTTGTAAGAAGCGGAGGGCATTTCTAGACTAGTCATGGAACTACTCACGTCTAAATGAGGATCGTGCTGCATGGAGTTAGTTGAGGAACTTGAGTGTTCATCACCGTCTTCACAAGTGCCCGACTGTTGCCTAGATACATACAGTCCATACAGATATACTGTATTTTTTAAAACCCGTTTTAATATTATTCTCCGATTTACCCCTGAAATATTTTCAAGTGGCCCCTTTCCTGAGGGGTTTTCCACCTACATTCTGCATGTATTTCAAATCACTTTCATACGTTCTACATGCCCATCCTACCATACTTAATTTTACTCTCTTAATATTACTGCGGAAGCTCTTTAACCTTTTAAAGCCTAGCGGTAACTTTACATACGGCCAGGTTTAACATTAAAAAATTCTACGTGGTGCCCACATTGCGTTTATGTGTTTTGTACGGATCTCAGAACAAACAGCAACTTTTGCCTTATAAAACATTAAGAGACTGGTTTTTATAACCGAAGTGGGGAGTGTTTACAGCGCGGTACGCACTGAGTCCTTATATAAAACAGATGCGCTTCGTCTTTAAAGGGTTAATTATGCAGCGCCTGATTCTTCAGCTCCCTTCTTGTTCCACGTTTTTTCCAGATGCGCCCTTCAGCGTTTTGTTCTGGAAAAAAATACATTTTGTGCTATTGTGTTAGGCTAGGTTAGGTTAGGTTATGTTAGGTTAGGTTCATAGGCAAAGTACCACATCCATGCAAAAAACCAATAAAACTAAAATTTTATACCTTTACCCTTACATGTTTTCGGTAACAAACTGAAAGAAAGTAAAACAGGGCTACCAATAAAATGTAAACAAATATTCCCGGGTTTAATCTTCTGCTGATTTCTTCAAGAATATAGTTCTGGTCAGTCAGTATCACTTTCAAATTATATTTCAACTTTGCCACGTTTTCTGAAGACGATAATTAATAGCGAATCGTATTATATTAGAGGCAGAGGGGGTCTTTAAATAACACATGATATTAAAAGACTGTTTACCAGTATTTGCTTCTCAAGATTTGGCGTTTTCTTCAATGAGGAAATTAGAGATTAATAAACTGATTTGACATCCGATAATGCGCACATAAATCAAGACTACGTTTTCATAGGATGTGGAATTGAGCAGACGTATTTCGGGGAAACGTACTGCCTACTTCTTCAGGATAGAAGTTTTATTCTTCTACCCTGAAAATGAAGGCAAAATGTTACGCCGAAACTTCGCCTACCACTTACGAGACTATGTCTTGATAAACTGATATAAAAATGGAAATAATTTATCTCTGTTCCTTCTATTGAAAGCTTCAAATATTGCTCACTTAATTCCATAATTTAATTTTAGATTACCCGAAGACGTAAGAAAAACCTGACCTCTCTATTTTGCTTTTATTTTATTTCGTTGGCACAAAGAATACATTAAAATGTATAACTGGCGTCTGATGTTTCATTCAACTTCGCTTGGTCAAAACAACGCTACTTTCACTTCTTTGTTTTCCATTGTTTTCAAAATCGACACTGTGTCACTGTTATTTATGTGACGTCACAATATCCGGACATGTTTTATGGCCGCAGAAACTACTGACGTTCCACGTTACCGCCTGTAAATTGCGCAAATGCTGTGTCCCACCTGTTCATGAGTTGCACTATGTAACTTTAACTTGCCCGTCAGCTCGCTGAGGGGCAGGCCTGTGACTGTAGACATCTTGATGTACTCTGAAGGATTTTGGGTGCATGTGAGATTTTTAAAACATAGTCAAACCCGTTTAAAACAACATCGGTTTAGACGAAATCTCTTCTATAACGTCAGATGTTCTGTAGTACCAGTTAATTCCTCACTGTTAACCGTAACGTTACACTCCTCGGTTATAACGACACTCTTTTATAACGACACAAAATATTCAGTCCCTTTCATGATGTTATAAACGCGTTCGACACTATATGTAAAATTTTGTGAAAGCAGTAATGAACCTTCGGGTTCCATAATATGTGGAGAAAGTTTACATTTTCAAGAATGGCTGTCTTTCATTTAGTTAAGTCTTTTTGGATGTTGCTACTTGTATTTCGGTAGATGCTTCAGTTTGCTGATTACTTCTGTTAAAACACTGTGAAACACCTTACGAAACGAAGTGCATAGCTTAAAAAACTGATAGTCCCTCACCTGATCAAGGTTTAACCACATTTTTGAAACACGAAATATAAGTACCACATTTAGACTAAAGGAATTCCCAACCTGCGATACTGCAGATTTTTATGGCCGTGTAGGTGATGGTAACCTTCATATGGGATATGACGCCTTGCCAATGAGTAATCTGAGTCTTTTGTCTATGTTATACAGGGTGGTGCAGAAATCACTTTGACACTAGATTCAGGTGTATTTTATGCCACTCTGTATATCGGCTATGGTTTTTTTTCCCCGGGCATATTACCACTGTCCCGGTAGCTGTGTCCCAGAATTCAGTGGCAGTGACAGTTTAAAGTATTGCCTTCTACACACAGCGCTTCGAATTGACCGCATACACGCAGATACGGTATCTGATCATCGCTTACTCTGTCACAGCTATGTAACGTTATGTATGGTCCAATTAGAAGCTAGAGAATTCGGTAACTTAAGGCCGCTTTTTGGGATCTTCTTAAACGAAATTAATCGAATGCTGAAGATAAAGAGCAGCAGGTGCTTGACACAGTGGCGTCTGGCGTTGCTACCTGCAGGTTCAAAGGCGGCTGTTTTATACTAAATTCCTCCAAACAAGTGATCAAATACAAAGTTCGATATCACATTGAGACCCATTAAGGTGCTAATCATCGGTGGGTTAACCTTCTTTAAGCATTTAAAGCCTAGCGGTAACTTTACATACCACCAGGTTTAACATTAAAAAATTCTACGTGGTGCCCACATTGCGTTTATGTGTTTTGTACGGATCTCAGAACAAACAGCAACTTTTACCTTATAAAACATTAAGAGATTGGTTTTTATAACCGCAGTGGAGAGTGTTTACAGCGCGGTACGTACTGAGTCCTTATATAAAACAGATACGCTTCCTCTTTAAAGGGTTAATATAACACTAAAAGCCACCGCTGCACAAAAATACGAGTATGTAACAAACACAATTTGATTCTGAAATACGCAGTAAGACGTCCCACGGCTCAGACAGTTAGTCAACGCCATCCCATCGCCAAGGCCTGATTTCAATCTTAGGTCAGTGCGTGTAATTTATGATGGGCAAGGTGGAACTAGGGCAGCGTTTTTTTTACCCCGATCGGAGAGGATTTTTCCGCATACTTCGGTTTTCCCCTGTCAGTATAATTCTACCAACATTTTATGGCCATTAATTCATTTAGCACCGAATTTACTTGATTTAATTTTAGCAGATGCGGTCTTTGTTCAATAACAAACTTAACAAATTAGCTTGTTCTAACGTATATATAATATTGTCCTTGAATAAAATATTAAAATTTTATTAAACATTTATTAAGTTGTCTTCCATTTGTATAAAATGTTAGGATATTTCGAACCCTTCAATGCTGGCCAGCCTGAATTCTTTACATGTTACCAACCTCCGTGTTGGGTGCGATCATGAATGCATTTAAGGTTACTACAAATTAAAAACCCTCATTCCTGGTCCGCATTTGGAATTAAACTCCACTGTCATTAAAGAATTAACCCTTTCAGGACGAAACGTAATCCATTATATTTAAAGACCCAGTTCGTACCGCGCAGTAAACACTTGCCATCTCGGTTATAAAAACCAATTACTGATTGCTGTGTAGGGTAAAATTCGCTGTTTGTTCTGACATACACACAAAACATATAAATACACTGCGGGAATAATGTAGAATTTTGGTATGTTAAAACTGATGATATGTACGGTAACCGCTAAGCTTTAAAAGGTTAATTATATGACATTGGCCCATAGTTCTTTACAAGGTCCACACTGATCCATGGATAATACAGCAAATTTCACTTGCATCCTGTTGTGGACTTCTCATCATTGCGTAACATTAAGCTATTGTTGAGGTTTCGGAGAACGTTAGTGCTTCCTTTCTCAGAGTAAAATTGAGAAGGAAGGGAAAGTGTTTAGGCTGCATGAAAGCAGACTTTTGCTTGGATCTACGATAAATTCGCAAGCCTTCCAGAGGGTTCAAAACAAACCCCAGGACAAGATCACAACTAACAATGAGTCACACTGAATTTTTGAAAACGGTTTAATGTTCTGTTTTTGAAAATAAACAACCCGACAGCAAGTAGTTTCGTATATGCAAAGACGCTCTGTGTGGGCGTCAAGTTCCTAATAACAGGACAAAGAATTGTTATCGGTGCAATCATCAAGAATTTCTCTGTCTTGTTTATGAGACCTGCCGCTTTCTACATCCTAAAGAATATAACGAGGGTTCTTCCCTTCTTGTTTTGCATCCGCTTTCTGTTTGTCTTCCTATTATTTTTTGCAAGAGTTACGGAAAGAAACAACTCAGCATCGTCTTCCATTTCAATCAATGCACTTGCCAGGAGACGCGAACTTTAAATCCCCTTTTCTCTGTTGATATTTTTGCCAACCTTCACCCTTACCAGCCGTAGGGGCTGTTACCGGCGTCGAGTTTCGAAAGAACAAACACCTGGTAAATCGTCTTCTGTAACAAGTCGGTGTTAGAAGAAGTTTAAAACAGATCCTGTGAGTCTCATTTTGCTCTAAGTCCATGGAGGTGCATAATTCTTGAGAAGCACCAGTTCCTCAGCCACTTAAAAAAATTCATCCGAATTTGATGGAACCGGAAAGTTCATTACCGTATTCAAAAAAAAACCCAACATTGATCCTTGTCCTGACGCAGACCAACCCGATCCACAATCTTGCATCTTATTCCTTTAACCTTTTAAAGCCTAGCGGTAACTTTACGTACCACCATGTTTAACATTAAAAAATTATACGTGGTGCCCACATCGCGTTTATGTGTTTTGTACGGATCTCAGAACAAACAGCAACTTTTGCCTTATAAAACATTAAGAGACTGGTTTTTCTAACCGAAGTGGAGAGTGTTTACTGCGCGGTACGCACTGAGTCCTTATATAAAACAGATACGCTTCGTCTTTAACCTTTTAAAGCCTAGCGGTAACTTTACGTACCACCAGGTTTAACATTAAAAAATTCTACGTGGTGCCCACATTGCGTTTATGTGTTTTGTACGGATCTCAGAACAAACAGCAACTTTTGCCTTATAAAACATTAAGAGACTGGTTTTTCTAACCGAAGTGGAGAGTGTTTACTGCGCGGTACGCACTGAGTCCTTATATAAAACAGATACGCTTCGTCTTTAACCTTTTAAAGCCTAGCGGTAACTTTACGTACCACCAGGTTTAACATTAAAAAATTCTACGTGGTGCCCACATTGCGTTTATGTGTTTTGTACGGATCTCAGAACAAACAGCAACTTTTGCGTTATAAAACATTAAGAGACTGGTTTTTCTAACCGACGTGGAGAGTGTTTACAGCGCGGTACGCACTGAGTCCTTATATAAAACAGATACGCTTCGTCTTTACAGGGTTAATATCGATTTTAACACTATTTTTACATCTACTCCTATGTCATTGGTTGGCAGCTTTGTGGCCAAAAGAGACAAATCAATAGCAAAACTACTCACAGGCCACATTTGGGCTAATATTTGTGTTTTTGGCTGCTTATTATTAAAGATAATATTCTGTCATCGATGGGGCTAATATTGAGGCGATATAACTTATTTGAATTTAATACTATAAAATTTGAAATAATAGTACGTAGTTTAACACTATTAATTCCATGCATTGTTCTGTCGTGAGGTAGTAAAATAAGACCCAACTAAATGCACTGTATCAAATTTTATTATCATTGTTTTCACTCTACCCCGAAATGTTTCGACGTTTCATCCGTCATCCTCAGGGGGCATTAAAAACTTTGGTACATCCCCCTGAGGATGACGGATGAAACGTCGAAACATGTCGGGGTAGAGTGAAAACAAGAATACAATTTGGTGCAGTGCGTTTAGTTGGTTCTGGTTTTAGTATCTGATGCTAGTACCTAGTTTGAAGGTCCTAAATCGTGACTGGGAAAATAGGCGTGAAGAAGGCAGATACTTCTACGGCAGAAGCACTTCGAGACACACGCTGTGCTGTAAAGTGCTTGACATTTAACCACCAGTTTACTTTCCGGTTTTTCTAAACCAGAAGTAGTGAAGAGGAGTAGCGCAATAGTTAACGTTTGCCTCAGATGATAATTGCTGTTCACAGGCAGACAGACAAAGTTTGTTGGGTTGGCAGTAATAGAAAGTGTAACCAAACAATATTTTCATTCGAATGCAAACAAAAAATTTATTCGTCGGAATTCATAACCTTTTCTTTGTCTTTCTAAAATTTGATATCTGGCCGCATTTCAAAAATTAAAGAGCTGCATGGGGCTTGCGGGCCGCAGTTTCCGCATCGCTGTCTTATATCCTTCAAGCGATATTGTTGGGTTTCCCCACCAAAACAATTAAGCGTTTCTGTCCTCCCCAGTATATGCGACGTCACCCTCTTACTTATTTATTAATTGCCCAAACACTGTCTGGCCTGTAGTGGAAACCATTAACTCTCCAAAGCCCAGTGGTTACTATATATACCACCAGGTTTAACATTCAACAATTCTACCTTCTGTCCACAAAGTGTGTTTATGTGTTTTGTGCGGATCTCAGAAAAAACAGCGATTATTTCCCTATACAGCATTAACTGGCTGGTTTTTATAACCGAGACGGAGTGTGTTTACTCCGCGGTACGGACTTTATATACCGCCAGGTTTAATATTCACAAATTCTACGTTCTGCCCACACAGCGTATTTATGTGTTTTGTGTGGATCTCAGAACAAACAGCGATTATTTCCCTATACAGCATTAACTCATTGGTTTATATAACCAGACGGAGTGTGTTTACTGCGCGGTACGGACTGATGTTTAAACAAACAGGTTGTGTTTCATTGCTAAAGAGTTAAGCTCCTCACTTCTCTCCTCTAATTCCTTTATTTCCTGTGTTTTGTTTTGTGGCGCTGTCAGTACATGCACATCAGTCATCAAATGGTTAATTAGAAATGCCCAGGGCTAGCCAGCAAACAGTAGGGACTCACGTACTTATGAAGTATTCCTGCGAGTCTGCGTGTTTTCGAGGTGTAATTTGGATCTTGACATTGCCTCAGTTTTATGAGGAAACTGTGAGTCTTCCGCTTCTAACTCTAAAGCTTTATGTTAGATAGTTTTTCCTGGAAACTCACAAAGTTCACTGGAGTGAATCTGTCGTTATGGTAACCAGAACTAGGTGCCACGCCAGTTTCGCTGCTGATGTAACCACTGACTTCTGTTCGACAAGTTCTCCAGCTTCATCCTGCCGGTTGAAGAGACGCAGTTCGGGTCCGCGTCGTGTTTACGTGCCAAGCACTGCATCTGTAAAGAGGTCACGCTCCTTACTGAAGGGCTAAAGGAAGGTTTTTTAAATTTTTTTTTGTGGTGAAGGACCCCGCAGCAGACGCTACTGACGCACTGCAGCCTTGAGGCTACCTGTGCAACCCTGTGATGAAGATGACGATGATGATTATTATTTTTGTCCTTTTCTTAGCAATGGAGCACCGGTGGAACGAAATTAACAGGGGAAAACCGAAGTACTCGGGGGAAAAACTTGTCCCAGTGTCACTTTGTCCACCACAGATCCCACATGGACTGACCCGGGATCGAAACCGGGCCTCCGCGGCGGGAGGCCGACGGCTAACTGCCTGAGCCATGGTACGGCCCTTAAAGGAATGTTAGTCTTCTGGAATGTGACGCCGTACAGTCTGCTAGATGTTATTTAGATATTTTTCGTACCTCTGCATTAAAATACACGGCGTCATGATCAGGAGAAATGTAGCCTTGGCAGTAACCGTCTTGTGTAATTTGTGCGGGGCTGAAAAATAATTTGGCTAATGCCTGTGCGGCTCCAACACATTTTTCCACATTATCTCATAAACAGTATGATTTTCGGAAAAATGTTTTTTGGACTCAAAATGTGTGTTTTGATTTCCTCTACAATTTTTGTCTGAAAAATTTCTCATTCGAAGAAGAATTCGACGAGACGTAATCGTACATGTATGTGGGTCTTCGTGTAAGGTAGCCGATATTCTTGTCAGATTTTAATGGAAATTTAATTTTCTACGACAGATTTTCGAAAAATCCTCGAATATAAATTTTCATGAAATACGTCCAGGGGGAGCCGAGTTGTTCCATGCAGAGGGACAGACGGACAGACATGGCGAAGCTAGCAGTCGCTTTTCTCAACTTTGCAAAAACAACTGAAATGATTTGGGATAACCCTGTGACATAAGATCTGCGGTCTTTTGAGGTATTACGCAGCGTCGAATGGTAAACCTTTACCGACGTTTCGGTACAACTTATCAGTCCCATGTTCAAGGGTCAGGAAGTCCTAGAATTCTACTCTTCTAGGATTTCTTAACCCTTGAAGATGGGGCCGATAAGTTGTCCCGAAACGTCGGTAAAGTTTACCACTCGACGCTGTGTAATGTCCCAGAAGAGTGCAGATCTAGTCAACATCACGGCGGAAACCTGAAATCACTGACCATGTAACATGTTGGAGAGTTGAGAAATGCATACAGAATTTTCCTGAGAGAAATAGAGAGAATTCTTGCGAGATCTCCAAGTAATTGGGAAGATAATATTGAAAATTATATCAGAGGAAAATAATGGAATGTATTTATGTGACTCGAGACAACGCTCGTTGGCAGACTATTGTGAACACTGTAATGAATCGGGTAGAAAATGGGGGGGGGGGGGGAAATCCTTGTGTAATTAACAGCACATGACTCAAAAACTGCACACTGCAGTTGGTATAGGAGTTTGTGAAAATATAGGAACTACAGCGCTGGATGGATACGCAGTGTAATTAATTTTGTGGCAGTGCCTATGTGCATGTAAAACATATGTGTATGCTCTAAAATATCAATTGACACAAATTCTGATGAGACATGAAACAATATAATAAGGACACTGGAGAAGAAGAGAAAAAGAATTTACTCCGAAGTGGAGTACCCTTCCCACTCATATTTCCAGGACTGTTTATTCTCATTAACTGGCCAATGAATTCACTTTTTTCCTAGCCTGGAAACCATGGAAATGTGGAAGTCTGAAGAGTGTACTAAGGTCTCAGTACAGTGCTTCAAGATTCTCTTGTGAACATAAAAGAATTCTCATTTTTAAGAACAAGAGGGCTTTGAGTGTATGCACAGAGAGAACTTTTTCTTCCGTCTGACCAAATTCAACTTTGATAACATTTTCTCTCCTTAATGAACCAGAGAATCTGAAGACGCAAGCACCAATCTTTCCCTTTTATACTCTGTATTATGGAAGAAAGTTTGAAGAGGGAAATTCTGAAGGGGAAGAAAAGAAAACGAGCCAAAAAGCCATAAAATAAAAACAAAGAATTGGAGATTTAATAATTCCTCTGAATTTCCTGTTTTTTTTTTTCACGATGTTCTTGTAGTCATTATTTCATTCTTTCTTTCTATCACAGGAAAAGCAAACAAGAAGGAATGGAACGTATCTTGACTGCTTCAGAAAGCTAGGTTCAGCCCCAGGGACCCACTTATTTCTTCTAATTAAATAGATGAAAGGAACATTGGATGATCTAATATTTTAAAATGAGACAGATTTGTTCCTTTGTTATTGAATGTCGAAGGAACTGCAACCGTAAGTGAACTTGCTGCGTGTTAAGAAATGTCAAACGCGTTACAAGAGACAGGAATTGTAAAGTACGGATTGCATTTACTTCCTTCCAGAAAAAAAGTTTTTTTTTAAGTGAAAATTTGCACTAAAACTCAAGTACCACATTACAGCATTTGCTACTCTCAAAATATCATGTTTCAACATACTTCCTTCTTAAGTGTGTGTTTACAATACATAACTCGTATCTAAATATTGCATTTACGTGTCTCTAAGCACAGGGCCAGTGGCCCTTAAACAGTCGAAAGAACTTAACAAAAATATTTTTATATTTAAATTTCTCAACCCACTGAATGTAAATGTTTTTATGTGGGATGTGTAGTCTGATGTAGATGTACTGACGTTTCGGACGTTGCTACTGCCTCCATCATCAGGACAAACAGAAAAATCCAATGTTTCCGTCAGTTGCTGGCTGATGTAAAATATCCCAAAGAAGATACCTTCGCTGTTCTGGAATATTACGTTGTGTAGATTGGTAGTTAGTTACCGACGTTTCGAGACAACCGTCCGTCACCGTCTTCAAGTGTCAAGAAGTCGAAGTTATTCTTCTTTAACTGCTTGGACTTTGATGATAGGATCTATAGGTTGCCTCGAAACGTCGGTAACCACCTATCAACCTACACCGCATAGTATCGCAGAAGAGATAAGGCGTGAACTGCAGCTAGGAGTAAGCCTGAAATCTCGCATTCCAAAGACGATTGCTTTGATCGCATTTTATGTCCAGCCAGTGTTGCCAACTGACTACTGTATCCGTGCCATAAATAATAGCCCGTTTCTTACCATGTACGTACGATCAGTTTCGGAAGGCAATTCTTGTACAGAAGAGGATACTGCGCCATTACTTAGAAGCCAAGCATCTGACTAGTTACATAAATAAATAATTGCCTTTCACATGTTCCAATATTCGTGATGTATGGCGAACATGATCGCACCTTTCGTTGTAAATATTTGGCTGGAGATAATGTTGGCAGAAGATGATTGAATGAGGAGAGGGTGCGGAGAACTTCTCGTTCATCTTCCGCGGACACCGAAAGGATACGGACGTCATAAAGCTATATATCGCGGTGAAGGGCCCCGCCCCAAGGTACCTGTCCCACAAGAAAAATAGTTTGGATGTAAGCTAACCGTAGTAAGCCCCAATGCAATATTTCATCACATGGACATACGCAAACAAGACTCCTAGTTATATTCACTACCAACAAGTTATAAAAATGCAGTTGAACTCGGTTATAACGTCATGAAAGGGACTGAATATTTTGTGTCGTTATAAACGAGTGTTGTTCTAATCGAGGAGTATAATGTTACGGTTAACAGTGAGGAATTAATTGGTACCACAGAATATCTGACGCTATAGGCGTGGTGTTTTATAAACCAATATCGTTATAACCGGGTTCGAAAGTATTTACTGAAGTGCGGTTTAACTGTATAAAATCACTTGTCGAACTCAGAACTACAGGTATGCCTGGTTTACTTCCTTTTATATGGAGCCAATGTAATTTTTTTTTGTATAAATGGACTAAGGGCTGGGTGACAGAGGAATTGAGGTTCGATACTTCACAGGTGCTGAAATTCTTCCTACAAAGTGTTGTGACTGGAAACGGGTCTAGCCAGTGTCCTATCCAGTGCCTACCGGGCGCTCTTTCTGCGGGTGTAAAGCGGCCGGTTTGGGCGCTCTTTCTGCGGGTGTAAAGCGGCCGGTTTGTGATGTTGACAGTTCACGTCGTCTAGAGCCAGTTAAGAGTAAGATGTATGTGGATTTGTACTGTCAGTCCCGTACATGTCTTCTTGACGCCGTAGGAAATATCTGGCTGGCTATGCTGGATAATAGGTAGCAACAAAACGGGGAGAAAATGTCGCCATCGCATTATTGATGATGATGATGATGATAATAATAATAATAATTCAATTCAATTCAATGGCGTTTATTAACGTGCGGGCTTAACAGCACAAGTGCCAATTACAAAGCCAGCACAGTAACACAAATACAACACACGAACAGTACGAATATACAAAAACAAAATAATAATAATAATAATAATAATAATTCAATTAAATTCAGTGGGTGTTTATTAATGTGCAGGCTTAACAACACATGGGCCAATTACAACGGCACCACAGTAACACAAATACAACACACGAACAGTACAAATATACAAAAACAAAATAATAATAATAACAATAATAATAATAATTATTCAATTAAATTCAGTGGGTGTTTATTAATGTGCAGGCTTAACAACATATGTGCCAATTACAACGGCACCACAAGAACACAAATACAACACACGAACAGTACAAATATACAAAAAAAATAATAATAATAATTCAATTCAATTCAGTGGGTGTTTATTAACGTGCAGGCTTAACAACACATGTGCCAATTACAACGGCACCACAAGAACACAAATACAACTCAAGAACAGTACAAATATACAAAAACAAAATAATAATAATAATAATAAAATCAATTTCAATTCTCATTCATTAAAGTGCTGGTTTAACAGCACAATGGCAAATTAAAAAACTAACACAAAATAATTACAACACAATTTACACAAACACGAACGAACAACACAAGAGAACTGCTAACAAAGTAGACTTACGGATAAAACTGAAACACAGATTTACCTGAAAAATTAAAATCGTAACTCATAGAAAACGTGCTACTGGCTTATTACAAAATATGTTTCAAAGTCTAGTTCGGTTGCTAAATATATCTGTATCACCGTCTGCAAAAGGTGAAATTTAAATTAGCTAAAATAATTAGGAACGTAACTCAAAAGGAAGGCCCTGCTGAGGTAAAATCTGTTTCAAAGATACAATTTGCTGGCTAAATCCACTCTCGCGTGTCCACAACAGCACAACTGAAACTTCTCTCCTCGTTGTCTAGCTACAAATCATCAGCTTTCCCTTTACGTTCGTTTATCATGTTTTTCCTTTCGCCTTTCTCCCTTTCCCCTTCTCTTTACATCTCTTCTCTCTCACTGAACCCTCCCTATGGCTGTTTGTGGGTATCGTCAAGAGTCCTTTATCAGAGCCCTGACACGTTCCGACAGGGTGATACAAAATTTAGAGACCGAAGAAGGGTCAGCTTTTCTTTTGCTTCTAGAAACAATGACAGTGTGGTGCATATGGGGCGTGGAGATAAAATTGTATAATGCAGGTTCTTGCACTATAATGGGGATTAGCAAAATATGAGCCCCAATAAATTCAATCGAACTAGTGGCCGCGCGGTCTAAGGCGTAGGTCTGCGGCCAAGCGCTTGCTGGGATTTCGGGTTCGAATCTTGCCCGGAGAATGGTTGTCTCTTGTGAGTGTTTGTGTTGTCAGGTAGAGGTCTCTGCGACGGGCCGATCCCTTGTCCAGAGGAGTCCTACCGACTGTGGTGTGTGTAAATGAGTGTGATCAAGTGAAAATAAACAACCTCGACACCTGCTGTGAGTGGGTAGAAGAGGGAAGGACTGCGAAAAGAATGAATTCAGTCGATCCCGTATTCAAATATGCTTAGGTCTAATCATACTGTCCTTTCAGACAACGGTCTCAAGGTTTCTGGCCCCGTCGTTTACAAAGTGGTCACACTGCTTATTTAAGTTTTCAACCGCTCAAATTGTACACAGCTTTCGAAAAGATAAGCAATGCGTGAATTATGGACGTTTATTAGTACACCAATACCTTGTTTCACGCCCATTTGTTCTAGGCCCTTTTGTTTTAATCCTTTTTGATTGAACCCCCCCTTAACAATTTACACCACTTCCTAATTTACGCCTTTTATTTTCGGTTTAACGCTCTTTGTCTTGTTTATTTCCATTTAGTTAAGTATTTATTTTGTGGGAAGAAATGTCGTTTTTGTTTTAATCCTTTTTTATTTATGTTCACTCTTCCAGCAACATAACTGCGGCGTAAAACAAGGGCTTGGTGTAAATCACAAAAATTGTCCAATGTGTTCGCCATTACGGTGTGCACGTAACTTTCCCGTTTACCCAACTTATTTCATATAACGTCTACTGTACGCAGGATGTTGACTTGTAATACTTCCGGCTTATGATGGTGATTTGAATAAACAGTGTTCTTTACAATGTCCGTAAGTAGAAATTAGGTGGAATAAGGTCTGGAGATCCCGGTGCCCGTACTCATCTTGAAATCAGCTGTCCATTAAACACGAGCTGTAAGTAATCTAACAATGTGCCGAGAGTGTGGACAGTCGCATTTTCTTTCTCTGTGGGTTTCGTTTCTATTTGAACATCCTGTATAACGTCAAGTGTTATGGACATTACTGAACAATGAACTGTATAAGGTGTTACAGACAACGTTCTCCGTTGTTTCCATCTTCAGGGTAGAAGTAGCAATTTCTTTGAAGTGTCGACATCCCTCTACCGAAATAACAACTGAACATCTTATAGTGTCTTATATTCAGTGGTGTGCTGAGGCTGCAAAAAGAAGTCTTATGGATCGATTCTTACATACCTCCCTCAAACTGTTACACTCCCACCTACTCCCTTACAGTCATCTAATGTTAATCAAGTAACAAAATTTGCTAACGAAAAGCGCTTTGGGCTGATTAGGAGACCAGAGGGACTGTGAGGGAAACACAAGTGCGGGCCCCAGTAGGGGTAAGCTTTTTTGCTTCGTCATCCAACAACCCTCATTAGAATGTCTTCCCATGGCCTCAGTAGCCATGTGAATTAAAGGAAACAATTTTTGAACACCCTGTTGTAGGCTGTCTGGTTTCAGTGTACCTTCGACTTGACTTGACATGGTTTCCATTACTCACAGTCGGGCTGCTTAAAGGCTGTTACAAAGCTGAATGATAGACGCAGAGCTGCAGACTGAAATGTATTCATCAATATCCGTGGCTCGCATCCCGGTTGCACCGTCCGTAGTTATACAGTTACAAAAAGGCAGATGTTTTCAGCAAAAAGGTAGTAATGTCATTTTATTTTTTAACTCCTAAATTCCAATGGTAAATGTACATATGACCTGATTTAACACTTAGAATATCAGCATTTTTCCCATAGATGTTTTTATATGCTTTGTCAGCAGCATTTATTTAACCTTTTAAAGCCTAGCGGTAACTTTACGTACCACCAGGTTTAACATTAACAAATTCTACGTGGTGCCCACATTGCGTTTATGTGTTTTGTACGGATCTCAGAACAAACAGCAACTTTTGCCTTATCAAACATTAAGAGACTGGTTTTTATAACCGAAGTGGAGTGTTTACAGCGCGGTACGCACTGAGTCCTCATATAAAACAGATACGCTTCGTCTTTAAAGGGTTAAATATGCAAAGTAACAGACAGAATGTTATGTTCTCTATGAGGTACGAACTGAATTTTTGGCTCTGTATTACTCCGTTAGTATAATTCCGGCTGTGCTGTGGCTCAAGTGCAAGCGATCCCAGTGGCCGCGCGGTCTAAGGCGTGGGTCTGCAACATCTCGCTTGCTGGGATTTCGGGTTCGAATCCTGCCAGGGGCATGGATGTTTTTCTCTTGTGAGTGTTGTGTGTTGTCAGGTAGAGGTCTCTGCGTCGGGCCGATCCCTAGCCCGATTCGAACCCACGATCCCAGCAAGCGAATGGCCGCTGACCTACGTCTTAGACCGTGCGGCCAGAGGGATTGGCAACCCACGTGTACAGATATAATGTGTGTGTATATATATATGGTAATGAATTACTGTTTATAGTTAATTGTTTGTGTTATGCAGGAATATGGATTGTTAAAACACTTCCGATTTTAGCAGTAGAAAACAGTGAGATTTGCCTATGCTTCAATCGGTATTGCAGTCTCGAGGTTTGAAGAATGAATTTACATGGCGTACATATTTAATGAAATCGTAGTTTAAAAATGTCCCTCAAAGTTTATTAGGCATAAAAGTGAATAAATGGAAGGGTTATCCGTCGAAACCGTAGCTCGAACTTGGCAGAATTTCCTTCCCAGTTTCCAAAGGATATTTCAGTGGGAATCACTTAAAGCTACTTTTCCTTGCAGAAAATAAACTGAATAGGAAACACGATAGTATTTACACGTCTTGTCTTGATTTCTATAAAACAGTGTATTTATGGCCTTGCAATGTACAATTTACGAACAATTGCAATATGAGAACACTTTGTGTTTAATTCAATGGAAACAGCATGGTGGAATGCCGTTTGCAAGTGATTGAGTGCATAGAACGATAAAGGTGAAATTTCTAGTCAAATTGCAGCGACTTCTAATTGGCTGCCACAAAACCGGTTGCAGTAATTACGCGAATCAGACGTAAAACATTTGTTCAAAAGCGGATACAAGACGTTGGCACTTTTTGCACTGATTGATTATGGGGTTTCGATCAAGAGACTATTTGAGTCCTGGGACAGATTGCCAACAAATGATGACGCTAGCAACAACACATAGATGCGTCTCTGTCTGCACAAATGACCGTTTCTTATAACAGGGGTGTCCAGAGTTTTATCTTTTATAGATTTGGAGAATGTTTTTCAATATGACGTGACATATATCTAAGATTTAATGGGGTGTAAGGCATACACATACCTAAGAATTTAAAACTTTTAGACTTTTTCATTCTAATTTATTTATTTATTTATTTAATTGTTTGTAACGGATATATACCTAAGAGTCTAAACCATTGATACAAGTTTCATTCTAATTTATTTATTTATTTATTTATTATGCCATCAGTGCGAGACACTCGACTGCTTTTGGCAGTTGTAGTAAATTTATTATATTAGCAGTGTGGTATTTATATTTATAATATTATAATATTTACACTTTTAAATCTATAGCTGCTACTGTTTATATTCATACACACTATATATTTGAGAGTATTTTAAATTTATGATTGTATTTTTTTGTATTATGATCTCCATGATCATGGCAAAAATTCGCCGAAATATGTAGGAGAGTTTGTCAGTGAGAAGATAAATTTTAATATATTTTGTACTTTGTAATTTTATTTTTTGGCATTATATCAATTACAGTATTAATTCACGGAATGAATGACACTGAATTAGTAAATTTGATACTGGAATTACTTATAGATTTCTTTTTGGGTGGTTTAACTGGAAGGTCAGGTCTCGTTCTAGTGTTCTTGAAATGTCCTTTTGAACGTGAAAGGGAAATTTTTGCAGTGCCCATTTCTAGTTGCTATTCCAAAAATAACCCCTTTGTTCATCCACTGTTAATGTAAATTACAGCTGTTGATGGGGCTATGAAAACACAGTTTCAATGAATAAGCATTCTGTGTGATTTCCTACATCAAACATCTAGCCTGCAATACTGACTTAAGCATCGATATCTTTGCCTGTCACTTACTGCTGTCATCTTTCCATTCTATTTTCACGCACCTGTTAACAACGACAAATATTTCTGCGTAAAACTCACAGTACACTGAAGCATAAAACCTAGCCTACTTTTTAAAATTCCATGTTGTTTGTTGCATCAAGCTTACACAATTTCCAACGCTGTTTATATACTTTCATATCTGCAATAACAAACCGTGACTTATCCATAACTTTCCAATAACTGACAAACTCTCTGCTTTTCTTCACTTTCGAGGAAATATTTTCTAATTGAATTCAACCGAGAATATATGTTCCTATTTATATATATCGATGTGAGGTACTTCCTCAGATATGCGTTTCCATTCCACAGACTGACATTCGTTTGCATATCTACACGAATTTTGTATTTTCCATACCGTGCATTAAAATTAGATTTTTGATATTATCCAAAAATGCACTTACTTGTCGCAAACATGTAAGAGTGGAATGTTCTTAAATTATTATCATCACCATCCCCTGTATGCAGGGTATTCACACTTATATACCTGAAACAAACCACGTTTCTAGGGTACACAGTGTCGCAGCTATTCCGCGCGTACTGTTAATGGTGCATATAGCGCTGTCTGCAATATTAAACTGTTCTGTGCTTCTACATTAGCACTTCCCGCAGTGTGTGTGCTGTGCCCAGTACAGCTGTTTTCTGCAGTTCCTTGATATCGTGCTTTCCCGGTACGCTGCTCAAGTATTTTCTGAAGGATTTTGAAATGGTTCCAGTTGCCCCTATTATTACTGGCGTCACCTTTGTTTTTACATTCCACATGCTCTGTATTTCTGTTATAAGGTCTTTATATTTTAGAATCTTCTCGGCTTCTTTCTTTATCACATTTCTGTCTCCCGGGATTGGTACAGCAATTAGCATACATGTTCCTTTTTCATTACCCCGGATTATGATGTGCGGTTTATTGTTGGGGATGGTTCTGTCGGTTTGCACTTGTTGATTCCATAATACGGTTACCTTGCCCACTTGACTTGTTTTTACTGATTTTGGTACATGTTCACACCAGAAAATTATTATTATTATGAACCTGTGGCAATTAAGTGCATTTGTTTGATAATATTAAAAAAAATCTATCACACATTGTGAAACGATGATAACCTAAAATGAATAAACATGAAGACAGTCTACACAGAGCTTGCATTTACTCCTGTCGCATTGTCTTGGTAACGCCGTAAGTTGCAAGTGTGCAGTACGCAGTGGCCCAGTGAAATGACCCGATGTGAGCCTGGTTACAGTCACTCTTCATCACGGGCGATCGAACAAATTTTACGCTTGTCTTCATCCATGAACCATGGGACTTAAAGTCTTATGTACCTCGTCTTAGTTATCAGTTCAGAAGGCACCGACAAAGTGGAGCCACAACAGGGGGGCGGTGGGGGGTTGGGGTGGGGTTAAAGGCACCAAACAGGAGCAGCCCTGTTCAGTCCTGTGTGTAGCAGCCCTACGAGTATAGCTTTCTTGTGTAATATCAAATTCAATTTATCAAAAATTTTGCATCGTACCTTAAAATTGTGCATTGTACCTTAAAATTTACATCAAAGTTAATGAAGTAACACTAATTAATATCATGACAGTAGGGCGTATAGCGGGCGTGATGATGAAACTCCATTTATTTTAGACATGAGTATTAAATTTAGATTCAAAGAGTACACCAAGCATGTGACAGTGGGCAGACAGACATACGTATGAGGCTCCGATATTGCACAAATTTGTCTATCGCGTCCTGTCATATGCTCTAATGTTAGCAATTCCATACAAACCAAACCTTTTGCTAAATATCAATGAACACATTTGTTATAGCCGATCCCAGTGGCCACGCGGTCTGAGGCGTAGGTCTGCACCCAAGCGCTTGCTGGGATCGTGGGTTCGAATCCCACTGGGGGCATGGATGTTTGTCTTGTACAGTGTTTGTGTTGTCAGGTAGAGGTCTCTGCGACGGGCCTATCCCTCATCCAGAGGAGTCCTACCGATTGTGGTGTGTGCTTGAGTGTGATCAAATGAAGTTACAAAAACCCTCGACACCTGCTGTGAACAAGTGGGTAGAAGAGGGAAGGACTAAGAAAGAAAATTTTTTTGTTGTATTATTTATCGTCAGGTAGTCATTCTAACAGCCGATCCCCGTGGCCGGGGTGTCTGAGGCATGGGTCTGCGGCCGTTCGCTTGCTGGGATTTCGGGTTTGAATTCCGCCGGGGCAAGGATGTCTCTCTTGTGAATGTCGTGTGTTGTCAAGTAAGGTCTCTGCGTGGGGCTGATCACTTGTCCAGAGGAGTCCTACAGAGTGTGGTGTGTCTGAGTGTGATCGTGAAGCCTCGATAATGAGGAGACCCTGGCCCACTGGGGGCTGCTGCGCCACTGGAAGAAAAATAATTTCATTAAAATAAGATTTGCCCTTACTAAAAATTTGTTTCATTATATCCGTCAACCATGCGCCCTGAGAACACAGTACAGTAGCAGTAGGATGCGTACGGTGAAGGCACACACAGGCCAGCCGATTGCAGCTACTGTGCACCTGTTACTCAGCAACTCCGTTTTTACTTAGGGCAGGCGGTGTGGGGTTGGTCATCGCAAAGCTCCGACCGCTTTCCTCCTGGAAAGGAGATCCGGTAGCCGTTGTACAGGGGGCTCGGTGGATCACAGAGCCAGTCTGGATTGGTGGAGGGAAGCGAAAGTCTCTCGCCTTCATGGGGGTTCGAACCCCGGCACGTCCAGCTCCTAGCGTGTTGCTACTCGGACTGAAATATTGCAGCTTCCGTTACTTACGTATTGGCGAGTACGTAACGTTAGTGTATTAGTGCTGAATTTGTAATTTGCCATTAGGATGCTGAGAAAACACTTACATAAACCCAACAGAGATTATTATCATTATCATCGTCGTCATCATCATCCCCTTTATGCGGGGTATTCACACTTATGTACCTGAAACAAACCACGTTTCTAGGGTACACAGTGCCGCAGCTATTCCGCGCGTACTGTTAATGGTGCATATAGCGCTATCTGCAATATTAAACTCTGCTGTGCTTCTACATTAGCACTTCCCGCAGTGTGTGTGCTGTGCCCAATATGGCTGTTTTCTGCAGTTCCTTGATATCGTGCTTTCCCGGTACGCTGCTCAAGTATTTTCAGAAGGATCTTGAAAGGGTTCCAGTTGCTCCTATTATTACTGGCGTCACCTTTGTTTTTACATTCCACATGCGCTGTATTTCTGTTATAAGGTCTTTATATTTTAGAATCTTCTCGGCTTCTTTCTTTATCACATTTTATTATTATTATTATTATTATTATTATTATCCGAATTTCTCACTTCTTAGCTTTAGCTTTAGCTGTTTAGCTTAGTAATTTAGGAGATTTCTTACAATTGAACATGTGCCAAGAATTACCACTTTTTGCATTTGTATATATGTGTTTGGGTGCAGGTTAAGTCTAAGTCTCTTTATTATTAATATTATTATTATTAAACCTAGTTAGGCCCAAACTTGAGGATGCCTCAGCTGTACGGAACTCTGTAACGGCCACTGACGCCCAAAAGCTGGAACGCATTCAGCGGAAGTTCGTAGCCCTGTGTCAAAATCTTTTTTTCACTCATGCCCACGTTACTTATGAGGATTTTCTGGAATTTCTTAAGCTTCACACCCTGCACGACAGAAATTTCATTTGGATGCATTACGTTTTATTTCTGTTTATTCAGGCTTCAAGTGTTGTCCGTCTCTTTTGGATGCTACTGGTGTTGGAGTTCCTTCTCGTAATTTGAGAAATTCGTCCCTTTCACTGCTACGTGTAAAAGCTCTCCGTCAGCAAAATGTGTTTCGACTGCTAACCGCGTGTGCATAAGCATCGATATCTTTAGAAAGTCGATTAATTTTTTAAAACAGATTTTGCGCCAAACTGGGACATTTTTAAATAGACTTATCTGTGTCTTCTTTCAGAGTATAGGGGTTTTGCCCCAGTACTTTTATATTTCTTTTCCTGCAATATTGTTTTCTTTTTGTCTAGTGTTTGTTTTGTGGGTTTGTGCTGTTTTTGTGTTGTATTTGTGTATTTTTTCTGGCTCTATAATAGGCACTTGTGCTGTTAACCCTTTAAAGACGAAGCGTATCTGTTTTATATAAGGACTCAGTGCGTACCGCGCTGTAAACACTCTCCACTTCGGTTATAAAAACCAGCCTGTTAATGTTTTATAAGGCAAAAGTTGCTGTTTGTTCTGAGATCCGTACAAAACACATAAACGCAATGTGGGCACCACGTAGAATTTTTTAATGTTAAACCTGGTCGTATGTAAAGTTACCGCTAGGCTTTAAAACGTTAAGCCTGCACGTTAATAAATACCAGCTGAATTAAGTTCAATTGAATTATTCAGCTTTCTACCACGCGTTTTACCACAGACATAACGCCAGCCTGATGTATTCTGAAAGGCTAGTACACAGTACACACACGTCACAGTACGATATGTTTATGATTAATCACCGTCGAAGTTCTGGGTGTTGCCTACCTTGCCGGAGAATGTACATTCGTTTTACAGCGAACCCACTGGTTTCTCCCTCTGCCTTGCTGAATGCGAGGAACCAATTCATCGATCATGTCTCTATTCCCTTGAGGGACGTGGTTGGGTAGCTGTTCAGAATGTGAAAAACGTTGTACATTACTTTGCTGTCCCGGTTAGCGACTTGGCTAAAGACTGAGAAATCGTGGGTAGATTCCAGGCAGGTGTAAAAGTCATTCTTTTTGACATGACATCGAGATTGGCCCTGGGACGCATCTTAACCACTGGATACTCGATGCTTTTTCCCCGTGCCTAATGCAGTTGAGCCGTAAAGCTGACTACCTACCACCATCTGGTGACAAGGTTAAAGTGTATGGAGTTATACCTTCACTCCCCCTATACGCCTGCAAAGGGCAGTGTGTAATTACGCTGACAACTCTAGCTTTCAATAAAAGAACTGAAACTGTTTTTGCAATATGCAGAAGAATTTATTCCAACTTATTGCACTGGTATATATCAATGTAAAGGTTATTGCAACATGTTTCGGCTGATACACACAGTCGTCATATTTAGTTAAGAATACATAACACTGTCCAAGGTAATGGTAAAATGTGTATTTCAGAGTAAATTACAATATCTTTGTATAGAAAAAAGGTAAAGCAGTCCCATTACAGGCCTGGACAGGCCCTGAGGGTTCCAGGAGGTTGAGGCTCCCAGATTTCTAGACAGCCGGCACATGAAGGTGGTAAGGTTGTCAGCCCTACGCACCTGCCGCCTTTACCCCCCAGGAAATATTCCTGGTACTCATTTCTGTTAGAGGCTGAGTCGACCCCAGGGCCATAGTGTGGCCGGAAGGATTATGTCAATGAAAAATTCCACTGACACCATCGGGAATCGAACCCTCGACCTTCCGGCTTGTAGCGCAGTGCCTCAACCAATTTGTATGCAGTGGGAAATCGTGTATAAAATATAAAATATATGTATATATTTTATCGTCATCATCATCATCATCATCATCCATCACGAGTTAGGCTTTAGTAGACCTGTTTCGGCCTCGTCTGATAGCTTCTTCAAAGATCTTTCAAGACATATTCTTCCATTCGTTCTGTAATTGAGCATTATTTTGAGCATCCTGTTGTTGTTCATTCTGGTTACATGACGTACCCTATTTTATTGCATCTTCTTAGCTCCCTGTCAACTGCTTCTAATTTCAACTATTCCGAAGTTTCTTCATCCATTTTGGGGTCAAAAAGGATACATTTATGTGCAGACATGCTTAACTCAGCATAAGCTTGTGTGTGTTCCCTGACCGTGGCTAATTTTCTCCGCTGAAACATGTTTGAATAATCTTTATATTGATACAAACCAGTGCAATTATTTGGAATAAATGCTTACGTAAATTTAAACTGCGTCACACGGGGGCTAACCTACATATAGCTTTACTGTTTTTGTTTTACTGTAACCCACAGCCTGCTGTATCCTGCATATCACCAGAGTGTCTGGATGTTGGATCATCAATATCAGTCACTCCGCGTGTCTACAGACGACACTGCACCTGTCAGAATATCACACTGAAATGTTGGAGCCAACATCGGCAAAGCCCCACATGACAAATGACACTTCAGGTCAGGGAAAGGAAGGGCCGCAGCGCCGCTCTCCGCACGTAACAAGTGGATTCTGGCGACGACTGTACAAAAATACAACTCTGCGCTGGAGTGTCGTAAGTAGGATTTCACTTTATTGTATTCTGGTTGTGCATTATTCGACTTTCGACTAGGATTCTGGTTATACTGACAGAATATAGATGTCTCCCATGACTCCATCCAACTTAAAATTTGTAGATGTTGTGAAAACCTCAAATCTCGTCTGAGGACAGAATCCGGCTTGGCATTAGCTGTTCTTAAGCCTCGCTCTCACGTCTGCCTTATTTGAAAAACACGCCTATAATTATGCATTGTAAAATGAGCCAAGTGCATAAATGTCAACGTGTTCCCACGACTGGTTTATTTGACATTCCTACTTGCAGAAACAAGTTTCGACTTCGTAGGTAAACAAATATTTGGCGTGTGTCTCATTTACCGACTGTCGTTGGTGAACGGACAAGTCGCCAATATTTGTACAATTGTATTGTTCCCACGACGTGACAAGTATCTATAAGTGAAGAATTTTTGCCAGATATACCAGTGAAGGGGAAACAAACTGTGGGCGCTGAAATCGACGCAACACGAAACCTTGCGATTTTCTCAAGGACATGCTAGGCATTGTCATGACGAGTCGGTGTCAGGTTTAGTTAGTGTTGTGTTTGTTTAGAGATTTTCTTTAAATGTGGCGGCACCGATTTCGAAAATCACCGTTGTAGAACAGCGAGCTGTGATCCGTTACTTTTTGTGGTCAAAAGGCCTCAAAATGTCTTAAAAGTCTAGGAGAGTGTTAGCGCCACCTGGTGACACTGCGTGGCGCAAAGCAAGGTGTAGGAAAAAGTGGACGCATTTAAACGTGGGAGGACAACCCTTGATGAAGAAGTAAATAAATTCACTTATTTTTTGACTTGCCTCTTACTTTGAATTCATGTCTTCAGAGACCATAATATTAATAATAATTATAAATTATTATTAATGATAAATGATTATTATTTATCACCTTTATTCAGTGTATTTAAATTACATACCTGAAACAAACCATGTCACTGGGATATATATAACGTTGCAGCTATTCTGTAGTTACGATTTATGCTACGTGTAATGCTATTCCCCATGTTGAATGTTCTGTGCTTCTACATTAGCACTTCCCGCAGTGTGTGTGCTGTGCCCAGTATGGCTGTTTTCTACAATGCCTTGATATCGTGCTTTCCCGGTACGCTGCTCAAGTATTTTCTGAAGGATTTTGAGATGGTTCCAGTTGCCCCTATTATTACTGGCGCCACCTGTGTTTTTGCATTCCACATGCGCTGTACTTCTGTTATAAGGTCTTTATATTTTAGAATCTTCTCGGCTTCTTTCTTTATCACATTTCTGTCTCCCGGGATTGCTACATCAATTATCACACATGTTCCTTTTTCATTATCCCGGATTATGATGTGCGGTTTATTGTTGGGAATGGTTCTGTCGGTTTGCACTTGTTGGTTCCATAATACGGTTACCTTGCCCACTCAACTTGTTTCTACTGATTTTGGTACATGTTCATATCAGTGTTCAATGAGTAATTTGATCCATATTTCTTTATTATTGGGGGCACGCGGTGGCGCAGTTAGTTGAGGCACTGCGCTACAAACTGGCAGGTCGCGGGTTCGAGTCGCGATGGTATCATTGGAATGTTTCATTGACATAATCCTTCCGACCGCACTATGGCCCTGGGGTCGACTCAGCCACTAACAGACATGAGTACCAGGAATATTTCCTGGGGGGGTAAAAGCGGCCGGTGCGTAAGGCTGACAACCTACCACCTTCATGTGCCAATTGTCTAGAAATCTGGGAGCCTCAACCTCCTGGAACCCTCAGGGCCTGTTCAGACCTGTAATGGGACTGCTTTTATTTCTTTATTATTATTATTATTATTATTATTATTATTTTACCCCCCGAAATACAGTGAAAAGTGTTACGGTCCGGTTTACAATTTTCAGTTCTTTGTTTTTACTTACAATCCGACGTCTTTATGTGGCTGCTCATCAGAAGTATGGCGTATCTCACTATTTGGGTGCCCCAGTGGCGTATCTCACTATCTGGTTGCCCCAGTGGCGTATCTCACTATCTGGGTGCCCCAGTGGCGTATCTCACTATCTGGGTGCCCCAGTGGCGTATCTCACTATCTGGGTGCCCCAGTGTGGGGCCCGGTGACCTTACAGTCTCTTTCACCGATTCATGCCATCATCAGTATTAAAGTAGACAATTCGATAGAAACTTTTGCTCAAACCACAGCAGATGCTGAGGCATTTTTACTAAATTCTGAATGGATTCTTAATTTTTAGGTACACGCGTAAAATCTGTGCATGTGACAGTTCTCTTAAAACGCGTAATGCAGGTCAACCGGTACAAAACTTGTACAAACGCAGTGCAAGTTGTGTCCATCTCCATTTGGAGGACGGACACCTGCTAACCCAGACATGTCGTTCCGTTATGCGATAAAAATAATACAGTAGAATTCAAACACGACGGCGGGTGGGTGATGGTTTACATTGTTCTAGCGAAACAAAGAAATGCAGTGTTGCCAGACCTTCCGCTTGAGACTCATTGTCATGTATTCTAGCAATAATATTGCTCGTATTTTCTTACGGTTTGGCAGCACCGTGCAGGGGTCCATTTTGTCTGCCTGTCGTTTGGAATATATTTTCCAAAATTTTAGGCCTAAATATGCAATCTGAGAGCGGAGTTCATGGTTATAAATGTTAAATACACAATGATACAACAAAAATTAGAAACAAGAATGTTAGGGACTTAACTTTAAAAAATAATACAGTCGACCCTGGTTATAACGACATCGGTTTATACGATACTTTGTCTATACAGTCAGTGGTGCCAGTTAGTTCGTCACTGCGAACCATAACATTATAGTCCTCGATTATAACGACATTCATTTATAACGACACAAAATATTTAGTCCCTTTAACCCTTTAAAGCCTTGCGGTAACGTGACTTATCGCCACGTTTAATGTTAGAAAATTCCACATGCTGTTCACATTGCTTTATATGTTTTGAACAGGTCTCAGAACAAACAGCGATTATTTCCCTATACAGCATTAACTGACTGGTTTTCATAAACGAGACGGAGTGTGTTTACTGCGCGGTACGGACTTTATGTACCGCCAGGTTTAACATTCACAAATTCTACGTTCTGGCCACACATTGCGTTTATGTGTTTTATACGGATCTCAGAACAAACAGCAACTTTTGCCTTATAAAACATTAACAGACTGGTTTTTATAACCGAAGTGGAGAGTGTTTACAGCGCGGTACGCACTGAGTCTATATATAAAACAGATTACATTTCGTCTTTAAAGGGTTAATGTTGTTACAGCCGATCTATACTGTATTTTAAAACATGAAAGCTATGACAGTTAGCGGTTACGAATATTGAGGAATGACCGAAGGCGATTGCGGTTTTTTGGTCACGTGACAATCCTTGCTACTGCGCAACTAAAATCCTTCCTCCTTCTTGTTTGAGTCTTAGAGTAAGTGAAAGACGAACAGAAATGTTTTTCGCTGGTTTCTGATGGAATCGATAAAGACACCAGCGTCTGACTTTGTTCATATTTAAAGCTTTGTTCGGAAGTTTTCAGAGAATTCTGACTCCCCTCGATACAATAAAACGATAAGGAGGGACTCCCGTGTTTTGCAGAGTTACAAAGTGAAACGGTAGGCTGGAGAATGACGTCAGAACCTCTATGATGTATTGTTTACTTTCTATGCGCGTTTCTTTCAAAAATCAATCTTCAACAAATATAGACATTGTCTCTTTTTGCTAGAACGAAGTACCAACGAACCTTACCCGCGTTTTTTCCCCCTAATAAATCGAGTGTTTAAGATAAAACCGCTTTATGTCACAGTAGAATAAGGTAACGCTGTTCTTATGAACATCACGAAGGCATATAGGTGAAAAAGAGGTATAGCTCCAGTTATTTTTAACCTAGGTCTTAGGTAGAGGCGAGCGGTTAGATTCACACTCCGACCGCTTTATGCGCTAGGAATGAAACTCGGCATTCTTTTAATAGGAAACTGGATGGAACCCATCGCCTTTCTAGACGTTTCAGGAGAAAGAAATGAATAATACTGTAGAATGTGTTCTACACAAGACTTTGGGGTTTTATTTGTTGTCTTTAGCTCTTTAAAGCACAGTGGTTAACTTATGCAAGCCTAACAACTTATTTAACCCTTTAAAGACGAAGCGTATCTGTTTTATATAAGGACTCCGTGCGTACCGCGCTGTAAACACTCTCCACTTCGGTTATAAAAACCAGTCTCTTAATGTTTTATAAGGCAAAAGTTGCTGTTTGTTCTGAGATCCGTACAAAACACATAAACGCAATGTGGGCACCACGTAGAATTTTTTAATGTTAAACCTGGTGGTATGTAAAGTTACCCCTATATTCCACCAAGTTTGCGCTCTGAATGTATTTGTCGGTATCTAACTAACAAGTACCATTAACTGTCGCCATTAACACATTCAACTTTGTAATGAAGGTGCAGTGTGTTGCCTATGAAGTGAGAACTAATTTTTTAAATAATTATTGTTGAACAAATCTTATCTTCATTAGAAACTCAACCGGTTAGTGCTGTACAGGGAAACAGTTATTATTTATTTTGACAGTCATACAAACCAAAAAATTAAAATTGTGGGCAAACTACAGGGTACATGAATATTAAATAACGTGGTATATATAGCTAGCACTGTGCTGTAAACATTTATAGATATTTACTTTGTATATCTTGTGCCATGGCTGAGGCTATTAGTCGATGGTCTATCATCACTGAGGCCCGAATGCAATCCCAGGTCAGCTTATATGGGATTTGTGGTGAACAAAGTGGCACTGGGACAATTTTTCCCCCCCGAGTACTTCGGGTTTTCCCCAGTCAGTGTTATTGCACGTGGGCTCCATTTTTATTTATTTATTTATTTATTTATTTATCACAACTGCTGTATAATTTCAGCAACTGGCTATGTTGTAACATAGCATTTTTAAACTACGTTTTACAAATATCTCGACTGTTCGAAAATATAGGGCTAATTTTGTGTGTTGTATTTAAATTATTTTTATGTGTTTTTATTTTTAATTACCTCATAATGGCTTCCCAAAAAGCTGAAATATGTAGCAAGTAATGAAACTGATAAAAATTAAGTTATGAGTAATGGTCTGTGGTTTTTTACTTGATATTTCATCAGTTTGATCACGTACATAGGTTAGGTCGAAACACGTTGACAAAAGTGCAATATAAAACTCTGTTGTCGATAATAAAATATATAAACTGCCGTGTCAGAATCGGAAATTACGCAACCGGACGCTGGTGTAAGAAGTTGTAATAAGGAACGTCAGTTTCTGCGTATCTTGAACAGTTCATGTGTGTCCAGCTTCGTGTTTTGTGGCGTGAGGTTTCATATTAGCCAGACAATTACGTGAGTCATATGTTTTACACTTATTTCTTGGCTAATGTAAAATCTCTTACCAAAAAACCAAGTTATGTTCTACAGTAACTGTATAGCGACTCACCACGGGCTAGACTGTCCGCTGTTGGAATCCCAGTTAGGGCGCGATTTTCCGCACCCGTCCAGACCGGCCCTGTGATCCACTCAGCCTCCTGTGCAGCTGGTACCGGCTCCCTTTCCCGGGGGTAAAGGCACCCGGAGTGTGACTTGACCACCCCCTCCCATCTAGCATCGAAGTTAAAGAAAAAGTAGAGCTATACCTCTGCACCCCCTCTTGGCCTTCATAGCCTGTTACAGGTTGAACTTTATTTACAGCAATTTATAACTTCTTTTACAGACTTCAGCATTGTGGAACTCCATTATTTTTATATTTTAAAATTTTTTACACAGTTGTTTTTACGAAAGAAGCCAAAAAATAGGCATATGTTCAACAACGGTTTAATTTTGAGTTCAGTATATAGAAGTTGTAACCTAAACCAGTTTTGCACAAACATCGCTAAAGTTTACTTCTACATACGTGTATATAATACATATGTGTGTATATAAAACTACTGCATGGACAGAATGACTGTGCAACTAGCTGATCGAACATGTGTTGTTTGAGATTGGGTACGCCGAGACCACCCTCGATCAGCAGCCAGACACAAAGGGAGAGTGCCGTACACAGTCGATCTTCACTTCTTGACCTTTTCTTTTGATTATCCAACCGCCAGTTCTTGGAGTCGGTTTTTATCTGCGGATTTTTGTTACTCCTGTGTCAGCAGGGTCGATGTCCCGCGTCGTATCAATGGGCCCATCCACTTTACGTGACAAGCTGCCGGTGTCTTCGAGACACTAAAATGTATCACAATCATACCTCAACCTGCCAGCCCATATCCGGTGTCCAGCCGATGACTGTAGCACGTCGTTACCAGTGTATGATTTTCAGGATGAAACTAAAAAATTTTTAGCTTCATACTTAACCTCTTTGGAGCTGGGGTAGCTCAGTCACTACAGTGACTACGCTACAGGCTGGACAACCGATAAACTGTGGCCCGATTTCTGGAGGAGGTAAAAGAAATTTCCTTTCTCTAAACCGTGCAGAACGACTTAAGGGCCCACCCAGTTTACATTTACTGTATATCAGGTCTTGTTGCTCGAAAGCAAAGCGGCTGTCGAGTGAAATTAACCACTCATCTCCATCTAGTGCAAAGGATATGAGATCGTGAAGTTACACCTTCACTTCCCCATACATCTTGTGACCAGCATAGGGACAAGTTTCCTTTTTCAAATTACCACACTTACCTATTAAAATGAATGGAAGTGTGTGGGCCGGATACATCTGGCACAGTATAGGAACACTTAGCGGTTTCTTGTGAAAACACCGGTCTGAAATTTGGGGTTCCATAAAACACGGAAAATTTTTTTGTCTACTTCAAAGGCGCTTAGATTTTTTACGAAGGGCCCTGCTGCATGGAGACTTTTGGTTATGGTTTTCGCAAGTATAAGCTGAAGCTCCCCTGTGCTTCATTATGAATCACGTCATGAATGTAGATGTGGGCGTGGATGTATACCTCCACGCATTCTTAAACATTGGCACTAGATGGTGCTGAATGATAGCTTCACGCTGTGGTTGCTTTACACCCAGGAGGGGAAGAGTCTGTACTCTTTGGATACGCGGTTGGCTGGACCCTAGAACAGGCCTGGAGCCTCTGAAGAAAACAGAATCCTTGTTCGCACCCCAGAAATGTACACGTTTCCACCTTGTCCAGCCCTTAACCTTGCCGGTATACTGACTCGGTTATATTAACCCTTTAAAGACAAAGTGTATCTGTTTTATATAAGGACTCAGTGCGTACCGCGCTGTAAACACTCTCCACTTCCGTTATAAAAACCAGTCTCTTAATGTTTTATAAGGTAAAAGTTGCTGTTTGTTCTGAGATCCGTATAAAACACATAAAGGCAATGTGGGTACCACGTAGAATTTTTTAATGTTAAACCTGGTGGTACGTAAAGTTACCGCTAGGCTTTAAAAGTTAATGTGTTCCATGTCCGTGCACTGTATCATACAAAAATAATATTCACCAACTAATGCACCAAAATACATAAAATCTTTATTCGTAAAAAAACTCCTACATGTTTCGACCCTGCTGGGTCATCTTCAGGGAGAATAATCTGTTACACTGTTGGATGCACTTATACAGTTAAGTGAGAATGTGCCTTTGCACACTTACACTGTATAAGTACATCCAACAGTGTAACAGATTATTCTCCCTGAAGATGATCCAGCAGGGTCGAAACATGTAGAAGTTTTTTACGAATAAAGATTGTATGTATTTTGGTGCATTAGTTGGTGAATATTATTTTTGAAAAATTTAGTGCTTTACTGTTTGAATTATATCATGAAAACATTGAGTCACTGCATATTGATAATTCTGTTGGCGGGTGCAAAAGGTTTACCGTGACAGCTCGCGACCCACAGTTTCAGTATCATCTTGCTTCTCTACACAACACGTGTCTTAAGGCAGTACAGTCGCCTGCAGCCCGTTGTAGTAATCCTGGCGTATGCCATAAATACCTTAATGGCGGGAACATCAATTAGCGATGTGTAATGGCTGTAAATTAGAAATAATATTATTAGTGGCTGAAAGAACGGTGCGATGTGCGGGCTATCAGAATCCAACAAGTCTGCATTAGCGTCTCGTCCGCTTCACCGTAGCAGGTTTCAAATCTCTTCATAATTTGAGGTTGTCAAAAGAAAAAAAAAACTGACTAGTTCACTCGTTCCGTTGTTTTGTTTCGTGTCTGCCGTTGGTCTTAATATTAATTCATGTTGATAGCTTCATAATGACTTGTCATAGCCAAATTCACAAAAAAATTCCGATTCTTGTTTCGTTTTATATTACGAAGCGTTTATCTTCCTCTGTTATTTTCTAATTGGAATTATTTCTTGTGCCACGACACTTTCTCTACACACAAACTCACCATAGGAAGGAGAGTGTGGATGGTATAGCCTGACATAAACAATGGATAGCACAGGCTGACAAACAGTGGATAGCACAGGCTGACAAACAGTGGATAGCACAGGCTGACAAACAGTGGATAGCACAGGCTCATAACACAATAGGTAACACAGGCTCACAAACAAAATAGATATCACAGGCTCACAAACACAATGGATAACACAGGCTCACAAACACAATAGATATCACGGGCTCACAAACACAATGGCTAGCGCAGGCGTCACAAACAGTGGACAGTACAGACTTACACACACAGTGGATAGCACAGGTTGACAGTGGATAGCAGATGCTGACAAGCACAATGGTAAAAGCTGTCAAGTTCCCCACAAAACTGCTTTCTTATTTTACATCAGCCTCACGCCTGCTGTACGTATTGCTACGTCACCTGAGGCTGCAACATACTCTTGTGAGTGACTTTCAGTGTTTCAGAAATGTCTCCTTTGTTTTAACCTTCCAATGCCTGCCTCGGTGCATTGTGCAGACTTTTAATTCTTCAAATTCTGCAGGCATCTCTGCACCATGTAGTCGTGAAGGCATTTAAGGGAGCTAAAAATGTAAAAACTCTCCGTTATGGGCAGTAGATTGTATTTAAACTGTAGTGTCATTGGTGGGTTAATGCTGTAAATGTTATTACACTACACGTGATTGGTGGGTTAATGCTGTAAATGTTATTACACTACACGTGATTGGTGGGTTAATGCTCTAAATGTTATTACACTACACGAGATTATATATTTTCGAGATGATGACAATTGTTTCTTAGAATTTCGGGGCATGACGCCAAAAAATGCAGTAATTTAACAACTACGTTTTGGAGAAACCTGTTGGCTAAGCTGCACGCGGATTCAGCGTGTGCTTTCCAGACGGTGGTAGCCACGTAATTTGAAGTACGCGAAACAAAACTTTTACCATTCTCTAAACCAAAGGTCTCCTAACTTCGTCTGCCTCCTAGACGCTTTAACCTGACTTTGTGTAGTAACAATCCGCAGTTTCAAATCTTGAATGTCTTTCGATAAGAAGAAACATGGACTGGTCCCTGCTTCATGATAATAAATCCTGAGATATCTCCCAGTTGTAGCTACCTGCTACATTAGAAAGTCATCGTATGCTTGTCCATTCTTTTAGAATCAAAGGTTTTTTCAGCTTTCCGAATAAAGGGATAGAAAGTTTCTCTCTAGAAGTGTAATACTCTTATATATTTATAACCTATTTTCGTAAATATATAAAGGTAAAACAGTCCCATTACAGGCCTGGACAGGCCCTGAGGGTTCCAGGAGGTCGAGGCTCCCAAATTTCTAGACAATTGGCACATGAAGGTGGTAAGGTTGTCAGCCTTACGCACCGGCCGCGTTTACCCACCAAGAAATATTCCTGGTACTCATTTCTCTTAGAGGCTGAGTCGACCCCAGGGCCATAGTGCAGCCGGAAGGATTATGTCAATGAAAAATTCCAGTGACACCATGGGGAATCGAACCCGCGACCTTTCGGTTTGTAGTGCAGTGCCTCAACCAACTGCGCCACCGAGGCCCCATCTAAAGGATGTACTTATATTTTAACCCAGTTTATCAAATAATGCGCTCATGATAGGAACAGGTGGCGGTAATGAACCTCCGGGTTCCATAAAATGCGGGGAATTTCTTGACTAGCTGAGAAACTGTTAGCTTCTCAAGAAGGCATCTGCTGCATGGAGTTAGTTATCAAATAATGCATCCGAGGAGGTACGCATTTATGGTTCACAAAATGTTTTCGTTTGACTTCTCCCATGCTTCAGACTTCTCGGGCATCGTCAGAAGTACTGTGTGATATTGTAACACTACAGTACTACAATACAACAGCACTACAATACTGCAATACTAAAATGTTAAGAGAAGGCCGAAACACGTAGAAGATAAATAGTATTATTTAGACTTTTTCCTTTGGTTACATAACATTTGTTTGTTTTGAACAAAAATGTGGTGGTGTAGGCCTGTTCCTACCGCATAAAGAAGTGACTGAGTGAAAAGGAGTGACTGGATAATGGTGGAGGGTTTAGGTTCCCGCCATTTTACCTACCAGGCATGTTGGCTGTGGAATATTCAGTTTCTCAAATCTTCTTAACCCTCCACTTTCAGCACTCAGTCTTAACAGTGTATTACACGGTACATATCAACGTAAATATTTTTATTTTCTCTTTGCCGCAGTGCAACTACTGCAGAACAGTGCAAGATATTATAAAATTTAAATATGTCCTTCCTCTGGAATGTTACAGTGTGTGACCTGATAGGAATTTATTCGTATTATTTAATAAAAGGAGAAATATATAGGTCTTATACAGGGTGTTTCAAAAGTATAGGTACAAACTTAACGGGTAAGGAGGGCTAATTGAAGCAAACAACAACGTCTTAGTAACACTTTCAGGGATATCTGACTCTTTTCGCGGCGTCCTGTGTCTAGAATTCAATGTGTGATCTGACGCTTATATCGCGGAGCGGGATTTTGTAGAATTGTAAGATGTTTCAGTTCCTTCGTTTTTTAAAACCATTATTTGAAAATAAATTGCTTTTTATTCCTGCTTTCAGATAAACGGTCATAACTTTGAGTAGACTACCTCTAATGGAAAGAGGAAAGTAATTGTCTTTCAAACAATTTTAATGTCTTGAAAAAAATGAAGACACTAAAACATCTGACAGTTGTACAAAATCCCGCTTTGCGATCCGAGCGTGAGCTCATACACAGAACTCTAAACACAGGCCGCCTCAAAACAAAGCCAAGGAAAATTATAATTTAAAATTAAAAAGTCAGATATCTCTGAAATGGTTGGGTTCTGAACCTATATATATATTAAGACGTTGTTGTTTGTACCAGTGAGCTCTATTTGCCCGTTAAGTTTGTGTATGTATCTTTAAAACACCCTGTATTAGCAGTCTCTGCATGTAGTATATGCATCTGCATGTGTTAATGATATATGTGTCTACGTACGTGCAGTGTGGTGTCGGGTTCACACAGCCCTGTTTGCCGAGCCACAGGCCAGAACAGCGAGCGAGTTTTGCTGTTTCGGACAGCCATTTCCCTTAAAGGCACCTAAGATATAGCCACTCCTTCGAGATCCAGCCTTTTACTATGCTGACCTCATAAAATCGCTGGAATTCGAAATCTAGCTGAGAAGTTAAAACGGTTATAAAACGACAGTGACCACATTTCAAGTATTCCAGGATTGGTTTCCCTTTTCTGTTGCTATCTCCGGTTGGTCATCTGAGCTGCTAAGTTTTAAACTTGGATTCCACAACAAAGTATCACTCCTGCCTGCCCATCGCATTAATTCCACTATGTCGGTTCACACAAATATCGTGCGACTTGGGAAGTCCACTGCGGAGAGAGATTCACTGCCAACTGACGGGCTAACTTATTAACCAGTCAACTTCTTAGAGCTCAGTGCTCATTAAACTTATCACCTGCATTAACTTTAAAATTTAAAGAGGAAAGTAAACCTGAATTATATGTAAAGATTCAGCCCGTACCGCGCAGTAAACACACCGTCTGGGTTATAAAAACCAGTCAGTTAATGCTGTATAGGGAAATAATCGCTGTTTGTTCTGAGATCCATAAAAACACATAAATACACTCTGTGGGCAGAATGTAGAACTTGTGAAAGTTAAACCTGGTGGTACATATAGTAACCACTGTACGTTATAGGGTTAAATATATATAAATAAATAGATTCAGTTTGTACCGCGCAGTAAACACACTCCGTCTCGGTTATAAAAACCAATCAGTTAATGTTGTATAGGGAAATAATCGCTGTTTGTTCTGAGATCCACACAAAACACATAAATACACTGTGTGGGCAGAACGTAGAATTTGTGAATGTTAAACCTGGCGGTATATAAAGTCCGTACCGCGCAGTAAACACACTCCGTCTCGGTTATAAAAACCAGTCAGTTAATGCTGTATAGGGAAATAATCGCTGTTTGTTCTGAGATCCACACAAAACACATAAATACACTGTGTGGGCAGAACGTAGAATTTGTGAATGTTAAACCTCTAGGTATATATGCTAATAAATAGGCCTTAAAAATTTAAACAAATTTTACACTTTTTTCACAGTTGTACTCTGTTCCATAAGATTCCCGTAGTAAACAACGATCAGTACTTTTAACAGAATCAGACGGCTGAGTGCTGTTACATGGACTGTCGGGTTTACTCTGAGTTAGTAATTGAATTTTTCATTAATTGGTGTAACAACAACAAACGCACTTACAATACATAAAACGTACTTCTATCACAATTTATCTTCACATACACACACACACACACACACACACACACACAAGCTCTGCTATGTGTTTCGGCGAATGTTTGCCTTCTTCAGGGAGATCATAACATAAAGAATACAAGCATAAAGTTAAAACATCATCAGCTATATAGAATGTATAAATATAAGCAATGGCAGCAAAAGATTTAAACGTGTAAATGTGACATTGCAGATATACAAATGGCGCACCCTGTAGATGGGTGAAACACTCGCCGTCTGACACACTGCACACCACAACACGCTGAAGGAATGCCTGTCAGATGTTCGTATGTAGGCAACCATCTACACACATTATGAACAAAGATATGTCAAAGAATTTCAAATCGTGGATACATCAGCAATATAATTTTTACACTTTTATTTATACAGCTGCCATTGCTTACATTTGTATCATCCGTAGCTTGTACTTGAAGCTGGCTTAACTTTATGCTTGTAGTGTTTTTACAGCACGACCTCTGTGAGAATGGCGAACATTTTCCGAAACGTGTAGGAGTGTGTGTGTGTGTATTTAGATAATTTATAATAAATTTTACGTACTGTAAGTGCACTTGTTATGCACGTAGTGGGTAATATCGAATGCCTTTCAGGGTTTGTTAACGTAAATTGGGACGTCAATGAGTTAAGGACAGCAATTAAAAAACTGGATAACCAATACGAAATATTCTGATCCTGTCGGCGGTGTTCATATGCAGTAAAAATGCGATATTTGGGAAATGTCACTGCATTGGGCGTCATCGAGCGTCGGATTACTGTAGGTTGTTATGTGACGAGGTGCGAGTACCTTAGATTATGTAGCGTCGAATGGTGGAGTGTTGAGAGGGTGACTGGGAAAGACGTAACAAGGAATGCGTATAACGTAAACATAGTTTTATGTAGCAGTTTGCCGTAATGGAACTGAGTAAAACCACTAAAACCCTCAGAGTATCCGGTTTACCAGATGAGGCTCAAAACAGACATTTCGCTGAGTGCAAGTGTGGAAGGTTACAGCTGATTCAACCTCTTAAATTTATTAGACCAAAATACATATTTATACCCTTAGTAATCAGGTATGCAGCATTTTCAAGTTCCAAATTCATTTTTGTACTCCGTATTTTTTAACTTTTCAGTGACTTTTGGGTTTAAATTCCAAACACTGCCTATGACGGAGCGGTTTTGAATTTATGTAACGTAAAGCCCATTGGGACTCTAAATTGTAAGGAATGACATGTCCGTAAAATGCATCGAGACCGGCATTGAACGGTTAAAAATCTAACACAGGGAAAAGGAGAGGAAATTAAGGCAAAGGATCAGGTATTTTAAAATAATTAAATACTGGACGGTGTCAGGTGCCGTGTGATGATATTTATTCTGTCAGTAACACCGACCTCTGTCTATAATTTGATAATAAATACGTTTTAAGGAGAATTAGTGTAATCCAGTTGACGCATTATTCATAATAGTGTCTTATCTGAAGAATTACATCTCCTGCAATCTGAGGCCATGTGGATCGGTAATTCGTTACCGACGTTTCGAATCAGTTTGCTGACTCTCTATTCAGGATAAAACCAGTTCAAGTAGTGACAATCGACACGTGTCATATCCCATAAATCTTCAATCTATACGAACACAGCTGTCTTTACACGTGTTTATGAAGAACACAAATTTTATAACGCTTAATTCGTTGACAGTTAATATTGGTTCCTTTCATTCCTGGCCCGTAAAGGCTAATTGAGAAAATTTCCAGGACACTAACATTTGTAGTATGAGAAAGGATTTAAATACGAAATAATGTCGTACATCAGCAATTCTATTGCACTGTCTATATGTCTATATACAAATAATAAAGGAAAAAGTTAATATACTGAGAAGATATCACAAATAACTGCCTGCTGCCTAAGAATGTAATGAAGAAAGTGTAAGAAGCCTCTGATGTAGACATACAGCCGTGATGCAACCCGCTACGTCATCTGCTGGCTGCCGGGTCTGTCCTTTTGCATACTGAAATAAGGGAAAAAGACGGAAGCCGACACGACACAATCACGTTAGCAGTAATCTGAAGGAGGTTCAAAGTTTTTTAATACTAATGACTCTTTTGTTTGCTGTTGTCTGTGTGTTGTTGTTGTTGTTGTTGTTGTTGTTATTGTTGTTGTTGTTGTGTCAGCGTCACAAAATGATCGACAATCCTCTAACATGTTCCTGCCAAGTACAGAGTTCGACCTGACAGATTTCATGTTTTATTTTAGAAAGATCTAAGCTTGACGTTTGACTTAGCAAGTCATGTATCTTTACCGATATTGTTTATGGTTTTCCTCAGACCCTCCGCGCAGATCCTGTAACACTAGGCCTGCTGCAAGCTAGCCTGTGACCCCTTCTTTTTCTACCCTTCCCTGTTCATTAGGCCTATACACTGGTTAGCCTATCGTGCCATAGTGATAATATAAACCGACGTCCCGAAGTTAGACATTAAACGGGACAAAAAATAATTTTGAAAAATAAATGGGTAAAATGTTTTGTTTAAGCTTAGACACACAATTAAGAATATTTCGCTCTTTTAATAATGATATTGAAATACAATTACGGAACTTTAAAATTTACTTCACTGTCATGTCCTTGTTGTGGTCGCGGTGGCGCAGTTGGTTGAGGCACTGCGCTACAAACCGGCAGGTCGCGGGTTCGATTTTCGGTAGTGTCAGTGGGTTTTTTCATTGGCATAATCCTGTCGGCCGCACTGTGGCCCTGGGGTCGACTCAGCCTCTAACAGAAATGAGTACCGAGAATATTTCCTGGGGGGTAAAGGTGGCCGGTGCGTATGGCTGACAACCTTACCACCTTCATGTGCCGATTGTCTAGAAATCTGGGAGCCTCGACCTCCTGGGACCCTAAGGGCCTGTCCAGGCCTGTAATGGGACTGCTTTACATTTTATGTCCTTGTTAATATATCTTGTGTATAGCAACCGATTGGTTCTTACGTGTTCCCTGTGAGGTTCGAAATTAAGTTTTAAATACGTGAAAAATTTAAATGGCCATCAGACCGGAAACTTTTAAATAGGTAAAGAACAGAGAAGCGTAGAAATAAATTATAAAATATTTTCTCTTTAGGCAAACATATATATTTCTGGTCTACATTATTTAGGCATTTCATGTTTACGTTAAATGATAAACGTGCTATGTTTTATGTGTTTAAGTAGGTAATATTTTCTAATGAGTAGTCAACACATGATCTACCAATTTTGCTTCTTATTTATTCTGTACGGTTTTAACATACAAAATTTTATGAAGAGTGTAAAAGCACACGAAACACACGCGGTGTGTGTATGCAGTAAGACGGCCCGAAAACTGTCCCAGTAATGACAACAGATACATCAAACTGCTGAGAATTTGTGCCTACCAAACGTGTATATCTACCGTGACTGTGTCGTGCAGTCGAAGTACCGACTCTCATAAAATTAGAGAATATTTCGTATGTACACTTTATGTTCCCTCCACGTGCTACATGGTGAGGGGCCGTTTGTAGGAACTGTATCGTGCTCGGCACGGTGAACGGGGTGGCTAGTACAAGTCTCCGAAGCTGAGTGTCTGCGTGGTTTGGGCGTGGTGGTGATGATGATGAACGTCGTCTGAAGGAGGCAGGCTGTTGCTGTCCCCCAGTATGACAGACGCTGAGCCCACAGACGGGGGTCCGCCGCCGCTGATGGTGTTCGCGCTTCCCGGGGCAGGTGGTTGCTGACCGCTCTCCTGTCGATTCAGGTTCCGTCGCCATTTGGCTCTCGCGTTCTGAAACCAAACCTGCATGAAAGGCGTAAAAGCGTGTTACAAAGGTACAGAGTTCGTTGGACGAAAGTGAATAAACTGAATGCTCAGTGGGGAAGCCTTGTCTCTTGTTTTCGAGCAACAGATGGCTCTGCTACTAGATTGCTTAACTTTTTAAAGCCTAGCGGTAACTTTACGTACCACCAGGTTTAACATTAAAAAATTCTACGTGGTGCCCACATTGCGTTTATGTGTTTTGTACGGATCTCAGAACAAACAGCAACTTTTGCCTTACAGAACATTAAGAGACTGGTTTTTATAACCGAAGTGGAGAGTGTTTACAGCGCGGTACGCACTGAGTCCTTATATAAAACAGACACGCTTCGTCTTTAAAGGGTTAAGCCTGCGTGATGGAAGACAGAGAGAGACTGTGGTTCGATTCCACAGAGCACTGAGAGATTTTTATGTTCTACGAAGAGTCCAAACATTTTATAGAACCCACCCAGCGTCCTATTTAATGTCTACCAGGCGCTCTTTTACCTCGAGCAAAGGAACCACGTGTGAAACTAACTACACACACCGATCTAGTGCCTAGCTCAGCGGTTCACAATGTTTTAAGTGTGTGACCCTAAAGTAGCAAATGTTACGTGACCCGCGACCCTACCATGGCAACGGCAACAGTCAGCGGTATTTACTGTAAATTAACTGATACTAATACCTTTTCTTGAACACTACACAACGTTGCCACTTATTAAAAAATTAAATTTTTAATGTGACTTGTCAAATCCAGTATTTTTAGGATAATATTAAAAACACAAAACATGAAAGAAACAGATCTTTATTTAAATAACTCAGACAGTTAGTTATTTAAATTTTATTGCTCCAGTGTATTTAAAATAAATAAACACAGGTAAAAATAATATTTTCTTGATCATTCGTTTTGAATTTAGATAACAATTTTGATTTTCTCAGATAATTATCGAGATCCCGAAAAAAAACCCTCTCACAACCCTAAGTCAGACCCCCCGCCCCGCGTCGCTGATTTGGGTCGCGACCTGATGTTGGGAACTACTAGCCTCGGTTAAGATTTCGCGGTGGACATGTACCTCCACTCCCTCATACGCCATCACAATGTGTCAAGAATAGTGACAAATTTACCTCTTACATTTACCTGGAAACCTTTTGGCAATATTTTATTAAATAAACTATAAATAAATTATTTAAAACTAAAATTTGTTGTTTGCTTTTACATTTATACGTTCAGAGCGTCGTTCTGTGTTATTTCAGCCTATTCATCAGTCGGTTGATCTGTAACCGGTATAACATTAAATGCTGCAGACCCAAAGTCACTCAAAGCATAAAATTTCGTTCCCTTTGAAGACACGTCGCAAACGTGACGCGTATGAGGCAGGTACAAACAGAAAGTACAGCCTGTCAGTGGTTCATATTACCAGAGGAGAGACCCGCGGGTCGCGACTCGCCAATTAACTCTTGGATCAATAGGTCTACAATAACATTTTTTATCAAAGCCCAGCTGCTGATGTTCATGTGTTTTAAATCAAAAAAGAACCCTCTACGTTTTTTTTGCACCATCTTGCCTCTTCTTTTGTTTTACCACACAAAAATTATATATTTAGGCCCTATACAATAGCCTGTCTTTCGATGAGGCATTCATTTGTTATTGATTTATTTTAACCCTTCAAAGAAGCTGCAATTTAAGTTCTAACTGTGGCATGGTAGTGTGGGATTTTGAAGTTATAGTGTCCTTAAATACGTTCACGTCCGTACTGTGCACCGAGGTTGGCAGAATGTGAAAAATTATAGGCCGTACTGTGCACCGAGGTCGGCAGCATGTGAAAAATTGTAGGCCGTACAGTGCACCGAGGTCGGCAGCATGAGAAAAATTATAGGCTGTACAGTGCACCGAGGTCGGCAGAATGTGAAAAATTATAGGCTGTACAGTGCACCGAGGGAGGTGCTGGAGAGTAACGGACGCTGCAAATAGCTCAGATTATTCAGCGTCGTATAGTAGGATGGTTTGTAAATAAGAGAACAGTTACTGAATAATAGGAAATTCGCGCAATATTAGGATATTTAGTGAATAATAGGTCAGTCAGCGAATTATTGGAAGGGTCGTGAAAAATAGGACAATTAGTGAATATTCGATTAATTAGCGAATATTAGATTAATTAGTGAACAGTAAATCAGAAAAAAAAAGTGGAACGAAGCAGCTGTGTCCTGGTGTAAGGCGTCATGCAGACGTGTTCCTGGGAGGTTAGAAGCAGCCCACAAAATATTTGAAATCCATATACATTTGAACGTGTATTCTCCCGGATAGGAAGCTTGGGTTTGGAAGAAATAGAGACGAACATTCGCCAGTACGACAGTTTCTCCTAGACTTCACACATCAGCGATGCTGATAACACAAATGTTGGCATTCGTTTTCGCCAAATATATCTCTTCTAATTCAGTCTGTATAGACTATACGCCTGTTACTTTAGCAGGGCAAAGCGATTGTCTGCGTCACTGGGCGCTTCCAACGTAGGCGTAATACAAATATTTGCCTTTATTAAATTTTAATTTTGGAAAGACCTTTAATGTCTAAATCCATGTAGGAGGATTATTCTTAATATCTAATGTTCGCTCGCCTAGTCAAAAAATATCAATGGTTTTTATAACATCTGTAATTTTAGCAAGAACCTACCGTTAGGCCCTGTCGCGAGCCAATTCAATCTAGTTCAACAGAAATGCATAAAAAAATTGTAAAAGTTTGAAAGTAACAGACCACTTCTGGGACCTATATATAGATGGAAAGATAATATTAAAAATGAAAATTATTCTTATATAAGATTTAACAATTTGTAGTTTGATACGTAGGTACCAAAATTTCGAGGGAGGATACGGCCTTCACCTTCAGTGTAGAATGCAAGATGTCACATTTCAGAGGACAGTGAGCCTTCATGTAACCTGTATGTTAAAAAAGTAAGACATGGGGATTTGGAATAGATTAATGTGGGGCAGAATATGGACCAATGGTAAGTTCTGGCGAACACGGCCGTAAACCTTCGGGGTTCCACCAAATTTTAGAATGTCTTAACCATTTGAGTTAAAGATCAGCTTCTGCGGAAGGGCTGTGGAATCTGTTATTTACTTAGTTCTTTATTCTTTGGATTGGGTCAGAGTGAGTGTCTTGACAGGTGCCCCAAAACTGAACACTGTGAGTCCTTCTAGTGTTAGATAAATCGGTATGGAGCATAGAATGATATTGACAGGGAAAATAAACCGAATTATTGTGAGAAAAACCTGTCACAGTGCCAATCTGTCCACCACAAATCCACACCAGTTACCTTGAGCTTAAAAACTGACGTTCGCGGTGAAATCGATGAAGAACCGCCTCACATATGACGCAGCCAAATTCCAGAACTCACCTGCAGCACCCTTTTGGACAGCCCTGTTTTCTGAGCTAGCTGCTTCAGGTCTTTGGCGTCAGGATTCTGGTTGATGGCAAAGTATGACTTCATCGTCCGCAGTTGATGATGCTTGAAAGACGTCCTCATCCTTTTTGTCCTTTGTTGCTGCCCGCTTCCTGGAGACGCTACCGATGTGTCGTAGGCCAGTGTTTCCATGGATGACGAGAGATCTCCTGGATGCAGCATCTCTGTTGAACAAGACAGGAGGGCACTTAGTAAGTGCGTGACCCTTACAGTTGGAAAACATGTTCTATTTTACAGCTGTTATCATCAGGAACTGGACATGACCAAGGCCAATACACGTCAGGAATATGGGTGAATAGTGCGGTTAGACATCCCTTGTGATGAATGGACCGATAAGCTGAAACGTACAGGAGTTTTGGATAATAAAACAAATAATGTCTGAAGAAAATTGCGATCTACGGGCTACCTGTTTGTCTGTCTACACAGTGTGTGCCTGTAAAGTTCAATTTTCATGTAGATTATACAGTAAGGTTTGCTGGAAACATCACCGGCTACCGAAATACCCGAAAGGAAGGTTTCAAAACAGACATTTGTAAAAAGGCTGTGATTCAGCACTAGTGGCAGTCACCTTTGTTTTTATCGATTCCTTCTCAAAAATATCCTTTTACCAAAAAATGCTAATGTTAAAGGCTTGACAGTGCTGCCTTAAGCGGAGTCCAAAACAGGTAACATAATACAATATATATTATACAATACATAATATACTTGCTTGGACGCAGGTAATTTTAAATAATTGCGTTCTATATATTTTAAATTATACATATTTTATTCATATTTGCCTATGCATAAACATATATTTTAATTTACTCTAAAATACGAGTTTACATTTCACCTTTACCTTGGACAGTGTTACACATTCGTAACTAAATATGACCTTGTGTGTGTCCCCTGACGATGGCTACGTGTATCAGAGTCGAAACATTTTGAAGTAACCTTTATATTGATATATATCAGTGCAATAATTTGGAATAAATTTTATTTCTATATTGCCAGTTACACAGAAAGGGTGTAATATTAACTTCCTGATTAATCCACTGGTTGTCAATAACGCAATTTATTTACCTGTCTGTTAAACCAAATGCAGATTTGGCTAGTGTATTTTGAAGAACGCTGCACACTCCATGAACACTTTAGGCCTGAAATTTGCTATTCTCTCTTTTAAGACTTTCGTTTCAACTTAACACACATTACTGAGTCTTCTAGAGTAAATTGCTCCAGTATCGAATTGTTTATAATTACACCAGCGTGTACATTGTTTTACCGAAAAAAAGGAAAATAAAATTGGCTTCATTACGCTTTCTGAAAATCACATCAATTCTTGAGCTTAATATAGCGAATATGTACAACCACGGACCAATTAAAATGGAGATCTTTTTGTAGCAGAACAGTTGCAATATCTGACCTTATGGAGTTGTTTCATAAATTTCATACATTCAAACGGATCAAAGTGTTACCTCTTTTCGTGTCTGATTTTTGGGTAGAAATAAATTGTAATTACTAGTTCAGGAAGACTTCTGCAGACCCGGTCTAGTGCCGTCGGTATAGTGACTAGCTACTGGTTAGACCGTCCGGTGTTCGAATCCCGACAGGGCCCAGAGATTCTTGTCGTCTCCAAAACTGCCCAGACCCCCACTGGGGCCCACCCAGCCTCCTATTCAGTGGGTACCGGCCTTCTTTCCCGGGATCAAAGCGGCCGGGGAGTGAAGTTAATCACTCACCTCCACCTAGTGTCCAGGTTACGAATGAGTGGAGCTGTACTTCAACTCCACCCTATGCCTTCAAGGCGGGGACCAGGAGTATTTTACCTTTGCTTTGTACACATCTTGTATTCATTTGCAAATTTGATGTTGTCATCTTGAAAAACCATACTCTAATGTTTTGGGCCATGACACCGTGTTGTCTGGTAGGTAGTTACTAAGGATTCGGAAAAAAACAGACTGGTCCAGTTTTCACGTTTGACCTACTACGAAGCTAAAACGTTGAGTCATTACCTACAGAACTACCACGAAAAAATTAGCCACAAATCTCACTTCAGTCAACTACGAAGTAATGTCAGAATACATTTCAATGATGAATTGGTAAGGATTTGAAAGGAACTACCGCGGATTTTCAAAAGGGGTACTCTCAGCATATGCATAGAGGGAGTAAGTTACGTTATTACTAACGTTATCCTTCCACCTGCTTCTAGGTTTTTCAAATGGACTTTAAACTCATCTTTACCACGAAACTCTCCATGTATTTCGTCTCTTGTCCATGCGTGCCACATGTCCCACCCACCCAGTCTTCCTGAATTTGATCACCTTCGCAATATTTGGCGAGGAATACAACCGCTAAGCTTCACTTTGTGACAATTTTTTTTTCCCCCCCCCAGTCTGCTGTCAGTGCCTGTGTTAGAGATCCAAATACTTTTCCGAAGCACCTTGTCCTTCCCTTACTGTTAGAGAAGAGGTTTTACACGCATATGTAAGCAGAAAATAGTGGTGCAGTCTTAATTCGGCAAGAGAAACATGCGTAAAGTTACGGAGAAGTAACAAGGGTCCATCTTGAGCTGTAACGCAAGGACTGGGTAGTGTGATCGCGGCTGCAGGGTGCCGTCAACACGGGGCTCCGCTAATCTGATTTCAGGCCCAGATACAAACTGCCTGCCGCTACCTGCTCTCACTCTGACCCCTGTCGGCCCAAACAATCCATCATTCAACCTCTGAGCTGTGATACACACAAACAGATGAACATCAGAGGCACCTGTCAAAACTTTTGTTGTGCGAATTTCACCTGTTTTTGACTTAAGAATTCTTCTCTAATCCAAGTTTTCTGTACTGAATTAATTTTGATTTTTGGATGGAAGGATATGACTTCAAATTGAGATTATTTTTTGGTTCAGTGGACCGGGATAGCATAGTCAGTATAGTGACTCGCTATTGGTTGGACGGTCCGGCTGTCGAATCCCGGTGGGGACGAGTTTTTCCGCACCCATTCAGACCGGCCTTGGGGCCCACCCAGCCTCCTATACAATGGATATCGGGTCATTACCGGTAGTAAAGTGGGGCAGGCATGACATTAACCCTTTAAAGACGAAGCTTATCTGTTTTATATAAGGACTCAGTGCGTACCGCGCTGTAAACACTCTCCACTTCGGTTATAAAACCAGTCTCTTAATGTTTTATAAGGCAAAAGTTGCTGTTTGTTCTGAGATCCATACAAAACACATAAACGCAATGTGGGCACCACGTAGAATTTTTTAATGTTAAACCTGGTGGTGCGTAAAGTTACCGCTAGGCTTTAAATGTTAATGACCCACCTCTATCTGCCGCCGACATTAAAAAGGAAAGAGTAGAAATTACCTGGACTCCCTCTCTGGGCCTCCATGGCATATTATAGCCACTTAATTGGAAATGCTTGGTGAACTTTTACCTTTTATGCTGCATACAGGTTTCTGGTGGGGAGACCTGAGGGGAAAGAGATAACTTGGGAGACCTAGACGTTGATGGGAGTATAATATTAAGATGGGTCTTTAAGAAATACAGTGGGGTAGACTGGGATGATTTGGCTTAGGACACGGACAGGTGGCGGGCTCTTGTGAATGCGGTAATGAACCTCCGGGTTCCATAAAATGCGGGGAATTTCTTGACTAGCTGAGGAACTGGTAACTTCTGAGGAAGGATTTAGTTAAACGATCCCAGACGACCGCCCTACGTAAATGTCGCAACAATGTGGAGCATAATGTTGATACGAGTAGGGTTTTGTGCAAGAGAGGCGTAAGGCGCGAATCTTCACGAGGACGTCCTTTGCAGGCAGCCATGTTGTCGCAAGTTGCTCCTCGTCCCGTTATTGGCCAATACTTGATTCCTCGGCTTCTGTCTTATCCAATCAATGGATCTGGATGCTGATTCTCATCTGTCACTGTCCGCGGCAGACAGCTGACCGGCCCACCCACCGATACGTATCCCTCCGCGGGGCGACCTAATAAATAACTGCGATCGCACGACCCAGACCGTTCAATTATTCAATTCGATAGGGAATGGGGCATAGATAACCTGCTTACGGCGACCGCTCATGGCTGACTCTTAGACTGAGTGATCAATCTGTGGATCGCATAACGCTTGACACTTCTTTGATGTTGAGAGTAAACAGTAGAACTAAGATGGGGTGACGATGACGCTGTGATGGGTTCAGAACTTGAATACGTGTTTATAAGGAGAGCCACTTCCACAACAGGGCCCGGTGGGACCACACCCGATTCCAACCTTATTTTCTCAACATAAATGCTTATTTTATGAATGAAAATTTGAAATCCGGGTCATTGCAACTTTATCGGTGCATCGGCGATGTAGGAAAAGGCATTATAGAATTGTTTAAGGTACTTCAGCTTACATTTAGCTTTAAGCTTGCTTCGTTCTCAAGACGGACTCTGCTCCATGGAGTTGGTTGTGTCAATTTGACACCCCCCTCTAGGCCCCATTAGGTGTTTTAGAAATAGTACTGATATGTCCTATGCGGTGGCGTCTTCAGAGTTGCAATGAAAAAAGGTGGTTGAAGGTTACCGTTGTGTGGTATTTGACGCCAATATATTCTGTTAGAAATTTGATGACCTTTCTTAGGAGCAGAGATAGTTCAGTCAGCATAGGGACCGGAATTCGAATCCTGGCGCGGACAAGATATTTTTATTTTGAGATTAGCGTTATTCTGAGATATTACGTAGCGCAGAATGGTAATTGTGCACCGACGTTTCGAGACAACCTTTAGGACCCTTCATCAAGGGTCAAGAAGTCCAATTCCTTGACCCTTGAAGATGGAACCAATATGTTCTCCCGAAATGTCTGTACAGAATTGCCACTCTGCGCTGTGTAATATCTCAGAAGAGCGCAGATCTAATTACGTCACGGCGGAAGCTTGAAATCTTGTATTTTTCTCTTCTCCTAACCGTCCAGAGCGGCTCTGGGTTCCGCCCATCATCTATTCAGTGAGTACCGGGGTACTTTCTTGGGGGGTAAAAGCGGCTGGGACGTGAAGTTGACCACTCGCCTCATAATAGCAAGGATAATAACGAATGGAGCTGAACTTCTGCTCCTCCTGTATGCCTTCTTGGCCAGCATAGAAACAACTTTATGTTTTTCGCATGAAATTAGTGCTTCCATCTTCAGAGAAAAAATCGTGCGACATGTCTGTATATTTTTTGTCGAGACTATCACGTCCTCACATCCTAGAACATTATCATAAATCATACTAATCATAATAATCATCCTCACCACCAGGATAGCTCATTTCTCGCAAGAAAAAGGGGAATTGCGCCCCACGAACCCCTTCGCAGTATAACATTCGAGGACGCAGAGAAACAGTGCGTGTCGTGGTGGGGAAGACAGGGCAATTGGGAACACAGCGATATTTTGTTTAACGAACTGATATCCTGAGATACTTGTTCACTGTAATTTATACTACCCGGCACACACGTAACTTTCTGTATCTGTCTCTCTCTTTTTGTCTCTTTGTCTCTCTTTCTGTTTGTAGCCTGAGAGATCAATAATGAGAATGTCCAATTTGTAACGACATATTTGTGTGTTCGATATGAAGATATGTGTTATTAATCATTCAGAAGTCTTTAATCTCTTGTCCCAGTCAGATGTTGTGAGTGCGTGATACAGTGATATCATCTGCAGTATGCAGTATGTCAAACGCGACTGGCAATGTGTCATAACTAGACATTTGTACATCGCTTGTTTATTTTAGAGGCCAGTAAAATACACTTACATAGACTTCCAACATGCATGAATTTTGGAATGTGATCATAGCAGTTGACAACTTCGTTTTAACCCTTTAAAGCCTAGCGGTAACCTTACGTACAACCAGGTTTAAAATTTAAAATATTCTACGTTCTGCCCACACAGTGTATTTATGTGTTTTGTGTGGATCTCAGAACAAACAGCGATTATTTCCCTATACAGCATTAACTGATTGGTTTTTATAACCGAGACGGAGTGTGTTTACTGCGCGGTACGGACTTTATATACCACCAGGTTTAACATTCACAAATTCTACGTTCTGCCCACACAGTGTATTTATGTGTTTTGTGTGGATCTCAGAACAAACAGCGATTGTTTCCCTATACAGCATTAACTGACTGGTTTTTATAACCGAGACGGTGTGTGTTTACTGCGCGGTACGGACTGAGTCTTTAAATATAATTTAGTTTAATCTTTCTCTTTAAATATTTAAGTGATGGTTACCAAAATGTAACTATTATATTAACTGGTGTTAAGAGTGCAGTAAACATCTCTGCCCTTGATATGGAATAGGTTAATTGAATCCCCAACGTAATTACTTCCTATAAGGTTGTACGTACAGACCTGCTATCGAATTTGCATGCAGAAAGCATTTAAACTTTATAATGTGCATACAGTTGTGATACTGGGTCATTATTCTATATAAGACGTACCCTCGCCACAAGTGTTTAGGTATTTATTATAAAATTAGATGGCTACGTGTTTCGACTGCATGCAGTCGAAACACGTAGCAACCTGATTTTATAATATACACCTAAACAGTAGTGGTGACGGTACGTCTTATATTGAATAATGAAAGCATTGTAACCTGGCCCCGTACAATGGCGTAACTTGTCGGAGGTATGGACTGAATCACAGGCACGTATCAGCTGACACAAAATCAAAATTCTTAAAGGGTTACAAGAACAAAGTAGTAAATGTATGATTTTTACAAAAAAAACGCTTTTTTGGAACTTGTGGAAGAAACCAATAACCAAGAAGCGGGTTCCACTTCACTGTAGCGCCTGGAGGATAGGCTACGAAATGTCACTTTTACCAATTTGTAGGATAACATGTGAGAACACGCGGGACAAACAGAGAACACCAAAATATGACAGTTTTTAAGCTATCGCAGCCATGCAATTTAGGTCTCCCTTCTCCTGGAATATGGCACCGCGTCAGTCAGGTTCGCAAGCATAATTTTCCTTTTTTGGGGGGGGGGGGGCTGACCCTGAGGCTACACATAATTTATATTTTATTTTAAAAATTAAGCTATAAAAATCATGTTGTAAATATAACATGACACTGTTTGCAACTGCAATTATATAGGCCTCCATACTAACATAAATAGGCCCTACGTGTTACATGGCTCAGTCACAGTGTCCTGTCTTCTTGTTTTTTTAATTTTATTAATTTATTTGTCAAAATTCTAATGTACTATTCATCAGCTAATTTCAATGGCTGATTTCGGCTGAAGGGGAAATCGCGTAGAACTTTTGATATCATTATATCTACAAAATCTCTGTTTTTTAAATTTAGGTTTTGGGGGTTGGGGGGGGCAGCCCTTCGGCAGTTCCCTCCCTTGGGCGCGCCCCTGGCCTCAGTGGATAAACGGTATCAGACTCTTCCGACAGATTATTGTGGTTTCATCTTCAACGGTGGAAATGGAAATAACATGTTATTCTTTGAATAATCACGAAATCATCCCTAGAACCCGTGCACATTGTTTTCGCGTTCCACTAGGCACTCGCACGCTGCTAGCACCTTGTTTGGCTTCACTGACGGGGGGGGGGGGGGGGGGTGTCCCAGAGCTCAGCGCCTTATCGGCAGAGACGCGGAGTCGCAGTATCGTCTCATCATTAGCCCGCTGGTGACACTCTGCCGACCACCCACAGTCCGTGTTCGTTGCCGGGGACATCTTAAATACCTGACTAACTGCCCCGACCACCAAGTCAGAATCATTAACCCTTTAAACACGAAGCGTATCTGTTTTATATATGAGGACCCAGTCCGTACCGCGCAGTAAACACACTCCGTCTCGGTTATAAAAACCAATCAGTTAATGCTGTATAGGGAAATAATCGCTGTTTGTTCTGAGATCCACACAAAACACATAAACACACTGTGTGGGCAGAACGTAGAATTTGTGAATGTTAAACCTGGTGGTATATAAAGTCCGTACCGCGCAGTAAACACACTCCGTCTCGGTTATAAAAACCAATCAGTTAATGCTGTATAGGGAAATAATCGCTGTTTGTTCTGAGATCCACACAAAACACATAAATACACTGTGCGGGCAGAACGTAGGATTTGTGAATGTTAATCCTGGTGGTATATAAAGTCCGTACCGCGCAGTAAACACACTCCGTCTCGGTTATAAAAACCAATCAGTCAATGCTGTATAGGGAAATAATCGCTGTTTGTTCTGAGATCCACTCAAAACACATAAATACACTGTGTGGCCAGAACGTAGAATTTGTGAATGTTAAACCTGGCAGTACATAAAGTCCGTACCGCGCAGTAAACACACTCCGTCTCGGCTATAAAAACCAGTCAGTTAATGCTGTATAGGGAAATAATCGCTGTTTGTTCTGAGATCCACTCAAAACACATAAATACACCGTGTGGGCAGTACGTAGAATTTGTGAATGTTAAACCTGGCGGTACATAAAGTAACCACTGGGCTTTAAAGGGTTAATGTGATCAAGGAATTCTACCCCCTGTATGCAATCAGTATATGCATGACCGTGATTCGGACCTTGTCTCACGCCAGATGAATCCTCGCCCGAATTTCACAACTTAGAAAAACAATATATAATTTCAATAGTGTCCTTTCATCTGTGACTAAATCTACCAAATATTTACGAATTTTATATTTTCCTTGCTGTGTATTATAACTGGCAAAGAAAGCACATAAACTGGTGGACACCTTAGATAGTGACTGCGAATTATCTCTGTCTAAGGCGTCCACCAGGTTAGGTGCTTTCCTTGCGTGAAGATGGAAATACAGCCGGCTTCCGAAATGTCGTGTTTTATTAAAATTAGACGAGGGATATAGTCCAAACAAACCGAAATGGGTCAGTGGGTCATATACGATAGTCAGAATTGAATCTAAATAATGTCTAAAAATTATTTTTTCCCTCACTGAAAACACACGGTGCCTCCTTTACAAAAACCAACATGTAACAATGTAGAGGGAAAGAGTTGCTCTTTATTGTGAGAATTTTACGGAATATGTAAACACTGTGTGGGCAGAACGTAGACTTGCGTTGCATTTTGTAAGCTGAAGTTTATCTAAGCAGTATTTAAGTATATCCTGTCAAACCTCACAGAGTACACACCGAGTCTGTATTATAAAGACTAATGGGTTAAAGTTGTTATGCAAATAGCCTTACCGGTATTTGTTGCCATCAACGTACAAAACACATAAATCTACGATGTGTTCTAAACACATCTTAGATTTATGTGCTGTGTTAATATAAATAATGTCTCAAAACGGTTTATCGAATCACAGAGCAGGCAACCTGTTTCTCCATTAGAAAAGTCTTAACAGGTTAATACTGTTGGGAGGATAACTGCTGTTTTTGTAACAATTATACAAAACACAATTAAAGACGAAGCGTATCTGTTTTATATAAGGACCCAGTGCGTACCGCGCTGTAAACACTCTCCACTTCGGTTATAAAAACCAGTCTCTTAATGTATTATAAGGCAAAAGTTGCTGTTTGTTCTGAGATCCGTACAAAACACATAAACGCAATGTGGGCACGACGTAGAATTTTTTAATGTTAAACCTGGTGGTATGTAAAGTTACCGCTAGGCTTTAAAAGGTTAAAGACGAAAGGTATCTGTTTTATATAAGGACTCAGTGCGTACCGCGCTGTAAACACTCTCCACTTCGGTTATAAAAACCAATCTCTTAATGTTTTATAAGGCAAAAGTTGCTGTTTGTTCTGAGATCCGTACAAAACACATAAACGCAATGTGGGCACCACGTAGAATTTTTTAATGTTAAGCCTGGTGGTACGTAAAGTTACCGCTAGGCTTTAAAAAGGTTAGTGTATTGTGTGAGCAGACTGTGAAGGTTCAGAATGGCGTAGGTTTCACGGTAAAGTCTGGGACGTAGCGTAAAGCGTAGACCTTTTGTGTATGCTTTAGTTTCGGTGTGTATTGTTTGGGAAAGCCGATCCCAGTGGCCGCGCGGTCTAAGGCGTAGGTCTGCGGCCGAGAGCTTGCTGGGATCGTGGGTTCGAATCCCATCGGGGGCATGGATGTGTGTCTCTTGTGAGTGTTGGGTGTTGTCAGCTAGAGGTCTCTGCGACGGGCCGATCGCTTGTCCAGAGGAGTCCTACCGACTGTGGTGTGTGTCTGAGTGTGATCAAATGAAAATAAACAACCTCGACACCTGCTGTGAGTAGGTAGAAGAGGCAAGGCCTACAAACATTATTTGGGAAAATAAGTCTACAGAGCAGAGTCGTTCCTTTGAAGCTGACAGTAACTCAGCTGCCCAAGACGTACCCTGACGTTTACGGAACACGAATGTTCATTAAGTTTTCACAAGAGCTCGCCACTTGTCCCTTTCCTGAACCGGTTGAATCCTGTTCACACAGCCACACCCTGCTGCTTTAAGACCCATTTTAATCTTAAACCTGTCCTTCCATCCACGCTTTGGTTTCTCTTGTGATTTATTCCCTTTTGTTTTTTCCAACACAAGTCTTGAAGGTTTCTCACCTCCACCATATGTGCTACATTCCCTACCAATCTTTTTCCGTAATTATACGATTAATATTTTGAACAGCGCGCTTCTTAGCCATTAATTCATGGTTTGTGCGTTGTCTAATTGGTTAATTCATTATTTTATGCTTTAGTCATTATTTACTCGATTCTTTCGTGCTTTCTTTATTGTTTAATTGGTTGAGTAATTTAATATTTAGTGTCTTATTCCTACTTTAACTGATCAATTAACGGACGATTTTATGCTTCTTTGTTGTTCGTTTGATCAGTAGATTATTTCGTGCTTTGTTCGTTGTTTAATTCATGAATGAATCTACTTTTTCTTGTTTAGTTTATTGCTTAATTCTTTAAGTGATAGATTAGTTCATATTTTAGTAATTGTTTATTTGATTAATCTATTAATACTAAACAATAATTTATATTTTGACAACCCTAATTCTATTTAGTCTTGTTTTACAAAGAACACGCTAACATAGCTATTCCTACTGCTGCTATCTTTCGTGAAAAAAAGGAACTGAACAAAGGCTTGCTCTACTTCAAATGTCCATTAAGTATATAACGCAGCGTACAGTGTGTAGTTTGTAGGTTGGTGCATGCATTCATACCGGTGCCGCATTACCTGTCCTGCATTTTACACAAAGCGTCGGGACATTTGTCAACGAGAGTTCAAACCAGCTCCAAAGAGAACGTACTGGAATCACAATGTGTTTTAAGGCTTTGTTTCCACAAATGAGCGGAAAAAAGAGAGCAAACGCTATTTTGAACCCACCAGTTCTATGGCAGCATGTAAAATTTATGAACACGTCCTTTGGCAGCATAACTTAAATATAACTTGTTACACGTGAAAGAAATCCTCTAAAGAGGAACAGGAATAAGGCGTGAGCAAAATGTGCTACGTAAGGCTGCGTGAAAATCACTTATACCGAATTTCACGCAAATAGGAAAATAGGCCTACGCGTAAATGCGGGACATAAGCACATACTCGTAAATGTGCGTAATTCCTTAAATAAAGCGTGGCTTTTATTACACAGATTTTCACAAATTTATAAATTATATTATGTGGAGACTTTTCGTACCAAATTTCACCGAAATCGGTCAAGAAATATGGCAACTACGCCTTGAGGTAAAGTATGAGCATTACTGAACCGATTTTCACGGAACTGACTCTCGTTTGACAGCTTTAGTTCAAGAATATTTATATCGAATTTCATGAAAATCCGACAAATGGTTTAGTCTTTGGTACTGTGTCACACAGACGCATGGACGAATGTTGTTTCCACATAAGGCGTTTCTTTTATTTCGTAACGAATAAAGCAGTTAACTGACTTTACGAAGTAAGTACTCGACTTTTAATCATCCTGTATAACCCCATTTCTTTCTTGCTGTGATAAAACTTCAACTTCTTGCAGTATTCCTACAATTACATTTGCGGTTGTACCCACGAATTGGCGCGTAGCCGGGAGTACGTCACGTGTACCTGTCCGTCACATATCTAAAGACAGTGACACCATGACCAGTAGTACAGCACCCTTATCAGAAAGACAAGTGGGCGTAACGTGGGTGCGTTCCAACAAATGTGTGCTTTTTTGTATATAGGAAAACGTCTAAAAAAGGAAACGTCTAAAAAAGAAAATGTCTAAAAAAGAAAACGTCAAAAAAGAAAACGTCTAAAAAAGAAAACGTCTAAAAAAGAAAACGTCTAAAAAAGAAAACGTCTAAAAAAGAAAACGTCTAAGAAAGAAAACGTCTAAGAAAGAAAACGTCTAAAAAAGAAAACGTCTAAAAAAGAAAACGTCTAAAAAAGGAAACGTCTAAAAAAGAAAACGTCTAAAAAAGAAAACGCCTAAAAAAGAAAACGTCTAAAAAAGGAAACGCCTAAAAAAGGAAACGTCTAAAAAAGAAAACGTCTAAGAAAGAAAACGTCTAAAAAAGAAAACGTCTAAAAAAGAAAACGTCTAAAAAGGAAACGTCTAAAAAAGAAAACGTCTAAGAAAGAAAACGTCTAAAAAAGAAAACGTCTAAAAAACAAAACACTTTCGCTGTTTTCGTGTCTCTGGCAGTTAAAATAAGAGATAGGCTTCCTCTTATAAGAAATGACTGCTTGTTGGCGCATACAAGGGATTTTCCATTAGAAGACGAGCTACAGGCAGCGTTCACCTTACGGTAAAAAAAAATCCCACACGTGTTTTTGTGTAGGGGTGCCTGAGGAGGTTGTAGGATAGCCACACCATGCCACAGTCCGCTTACGACAGCTTAACCTTGGCTATTTGACACGGTTAAGGACCAGTTTTGCTCACTCCGCCATATGTATAGCCGATGTTTGGATTGAGCTAAGATCTTTATGAACACATGACTCTAGTACAGCACTTTGAAGGAAAAAAAGTCACGTGTGTGTGTGCCTATATCTTTTGTTTCACGTGACTGGGAAGTTGTAGAAACATCATAGCGTTCTTTTTAGGGCCGTGCCATGGCTCAGGGCGTTAGCCTCCTACCGCGGAGTCCCGGGTTCGATCCCCGGTCAGTCCATGTGGGATTTGTGGTGGACAAAGTGGCACTGGGATAGGTTTTTCTCCGAGCACTTCAGTTTTCCGCTGTCAATTTCATTCCACCGGTGCTCCATTACTAGGAAAAGGAAGAAAATAATAATAATAATAATAATAATAATAATAATAATCTTCGTCACAGGGTTCACAGTAATCCTCAAGGCTGCGGTGCGTCCGTAGCGTCTGCTGCGGGGCCCTTCACCATTTAGAAAAGATAACATTCTTTTCTGTTTCATAAATTTCTCTTGAATGTCCCAGTATCCACACACATCCACCCAAATACCTAATGAACTAGGACTACCTGAAGAATTTTAACAAAATTTGGTGTGAATGTTTGCTTATGTACAAGACTTTACATTTCTTGTTTTATTTTTCCTAACGTCAGTAATACTGCTCACTTCATATCGTCGTTTATAACGCGCGTTTTATTACTGAGTTATTGTCTAGAATTCTCCAAAAATATACACCTTAATTCAATGACTTTGAAAGGTTATTACAAAATTTCTCCATATTCTGACATATTTCGGTGGCAGAAACCACCACCATCATCAGGGAAATTTCACATTGTAAGCTGGAACACTCCCATTATAAAACCCTCCTTTTTTGTTACACACACACGCTGTAAAGTGGATTTTACAGCAAGTGCGTAGCAAAATAAACAGTGTTTTGTAACGGTGGTGTTTCAACTTAAAATGTGAACTTTCCCTGATGATGGTGGTGGTGGCTGCCAACGAAACATGTCTGAATAAACAGTGATTTTGTAATAACGTTTTAAAAACCATTAAAGGTATGATGCACACTGTTGGAAACTTTTAGAGAGTAACTCAGTACTTCTGAAATTTGAAACATTCTACTTTTAGTTAAAATGAGACAAAAATAATTGACTTTTACATAAATATTTGCACGCGTTCCTGCATTTTACCTCGAAAGTAATTCGATGCAAATTTATCGCAATAACAAAAGTTTCGTACAAGGTGTTTAAAGAAAGCTGAAACATACGTATCTTGTATCCAAGACAATTGTTCCGTTAGTAATATACATAACTAACTCCACGGAGCAGAGACCTTCTTGAGAAGCTAATAGTTTCTCAGCTAGTCAAGAAACTCCCCTCATTTTATGGAACCCGGACGTTCATTACCGCATTCACAAGAGCCCACCACCTGTCCCTATCCTGGGCCAGCTCAATCCAGTCCATACCCCATCTCACGTCTTGAAGATCCATTTTAATATTATCCTCCCATCTACGCCTGGGTCTCCGAAGTGGTCGCTTTCCCTCAGGTCTCCGCACCAAAATCCTGTATGCATCTCTATAAGTAAGATACGTAGCGATGTAAATACAAGAAGGCACAAAAACGTCACAAGTGTTACACTGTGCATGTATTTCCGAACTTGTTCGGGGTTATATGTCGCAAGATAGGGAAATATTGCGAATTATGAATCCGTTAGGATAGAGAATATCTTTACGACTTACAATTGTTACCATATGGAACAAAATTTCCAATAAAAGTAACACTTGACGATCAGGTAGCGTACTTGGGTGACTTGAAAGTTGATGACGTGTTTATTTTTGATGATGATATGTTCATTTCAATATTATATGCATGTATATATTTTTTCTGCAGTCTAATGATCAGTCCCTTTCAACAGACACCACACATTCTTCCCCCCCCCCCACACCCAGCCCGCGGGGCAACAAGGTTCCCACTACTAAGGACACAGCACCGGCGACTCCCGCTACTTGCATCACGCATGCGATACCCTATACACCCCATTGTTCCTCAGCGCAACATCTAAGCCTCCGCCTGAAGGGTAGTTTAACGCACAGGAGTGCCCAACCCCTACCAGCCACATAAACAATACTCTAGTTCACTCTAACCCCATACAAACAGCACAGTCTGGTCTGTATGGCTTTAAACCGGCCACGACCGCAAAACCAGTTTTAAAATATTCACAAATACAATGTTATGATATTAGTATTGAAGCTGATCCAGTCTATTGTGTGGTGATGGGTTTATGGACTTTATCCATCGTCCGAAGAGTAAAATATTAAAAATTAAAATCACAACGTTTCGGCAGCTGGCTCTGCTTCCTTCCTCAGGTGAATGGAGGGAAACAAGAGTAGAACACCTTTTCTGTTGGGCCCTTTGGACGCAGCTAGCCTCCATCACTAGACCTAGTTCTGTCTAACGGACCCAACAGAATAGGTGGTCTTCTCTTCTTCCTCTCCATTCACCTGAGGAAGGAAGCAGAGACAGCTTCCGAAACATTGTGATTTTAATTTTTTACTGTTTTTAATATTTTACTCTTCGGACGATGGATAAAGTCCGTAAACTAATCTCCACACAATATTATACACCATCGTCAAAACCTTTTAGAATTTATCTGATACAGCCCAGTTAAACTTCGTAGGCCATAAACGAGATACATCTTTCGGAAGCTTGAATGTCTCCAATGCGTTGAGATATTTATTAACAGTATGAGATTTTATTTTGGAGGTGGTGTAGCTTAGGCGCTATAGTAACTAGACTATGGGCAGGAGTGGTCCGGGGTTCGAATCACGTTAAGGGAAAAATATTCTTTATGGTTGGAGCAATACAATTATTATCCCTATATGGCGCAGACTGGGACAGTTTTACTTTTGAATTTACGATATTTTACATTATGAAACGAAACCTATTTTTAACGATGCATTTTAATCTGAAAATGGTCATCAGGGTTCCAGAATAACATACTAGTGTGCCTCTAGTGTGCGCTGTTACTCTATCCAGTTTGTTGCTTAGCATTAAATTATCTGTCTTTTCAGAAACATTTATTTTCCGATTTAAGGTCATTTTCTGATAAAAATTATTTTTAACTATTTCCATTTGAAAATCTCGGCTGCCTTTATTTTAGTGATTCAAGTTTGTAAAAATTAAAATAAAATAATATTCACCAACTAATGCACCAAAATACATACAATCTTTATTCGTAAAAACCTCTTACATGTTTCAACCCTGCTGGGTCATCTTCGGGGAGAATAGCCTGTTACACTGTTGGATGCACTTACACTGTATAAGTGCATCCAACAATGTAACAGACTATTCTCCCTGAAGATGACCCAGCAGGGTCGAAACATGTAGGAGGTTTTTACGAATAAAGATTGTATTTATTTTGGTGCATTAGTTGGTGAATATTATTTTATATGATACAGTGCACGGACATGGAACACATTAAATTTGTAACAATTATTTGAAGAGTCAAAGATGAAAGTTGTTACACCCCTGAGTAGAATGCATTATATATATATATATAAAAAAAAGAGAACAGAAATAGATATTCTATGTTTTTGAAACAGCAAGTATATTATGAGACACGGAAAGCTCCTATATGTTGGTAGAGTTTGTTACAAGTAACATTAAATATGCCGGCGGTGATAGCGCTGTTAAAAAACAGGGAACCACATGCGAGATCCCATTAGTGCCCTTAAGAGCATGAACACATATGTAGTATTTATATAGGCGCTACGAGTTCAAGAGTATAGCAAATACAAACGTACAATGGGGTGGCTTGCACGGAGGGGGGGGGGGAGAGGGGAGGTGGGGTTCTGAATCTCGGATAACATACACAGTTTACGCAGCATATCCTTCAGTGTTGTAATATAGGAAGAACTGGGTAGACAGCGCTGCAGGTCTGACGTGTTGTTAACCCTATGAAATGCGGCGTTTGTCTACATAATACATGTAAAAATTTACTTTATGCTTCACAGAAAATAGCCTATACGTCAGATACAGACCAAGTATGTTTGTATTTACCGATATAATCGTTTGTTTGTTTATTTGTTTGTTTGTGACATTCATAAGGAACACATAGGTACAGTGTGTGGGCAAAATCTAGCTATTAACCCTTTAAAGCCTACTGGATACTGGGACTGTGCAGTCGGTGCACAAAATCTCTGATTCCTCGGTTTTTAAAACTCCGACTCCTTCATAAAAGCTCAGTATGCATTAATAACGGTAAACCTATAAGACGTTTCGTCACCACCACGTGAATCATCAGGCTACTGTTTAGACTTATAACCTATATTTAAGTATAAGTCTAATGGTTGCTGTAGCTATCAGGGCTCTGGAGTTGGAGTATCTAGTTAAGATTTTAGACTGAGGTCGGAGTCGGAGTCGGTACATTTTTACCGACTCCGACTCCACCTAAAAATTCGTTCCGACTCCACAGCCATGCTGGTCACTATATGTACCGCCAGGTTTAACATTCACAAATTCTACGTTCTGCCCACACAGTGTATTTACGTGTTTTGTGTGGATCTGAGAACAAACAGCGATTATTTCCCTATACAGCATTAACTGGCTGGTTTTTATAACCGAGACGGAGTGTGTTTACTCCGCGGTACGGACTTTATATACCACCAGGTTTAACATTCACAAATTCTACGTTCTGCCCACACAGTGTATTTATGTGTTTTGTGCGGATCTCAGAACAAACAGCGATTATTTCCCTATACAGCATTAACTGACTGGTTTTTGTAACCGAGACGGAGTGTGTTTACTGCGCGGTACGGACTTTATATACCACTAGGTTTAACATTCACAAATTCTACGTTCTGCCCACACAGTGTGTTTATGTGTTTTGTGTGGATCTCAGAACAAACAGCCATTATTTCCCTATACAGCATTAACTGACTGGTTTTTATAACCGAGACGGTGTGTGTTTACTGCGCGGTACGGACTTTATATACCACCAGGTTTAACATTTACAAATTCTACGTTCTGCCCACACAGTGTATTTATGTGTTTTGTGTGGATCTCAGAACAAACAGCGATTATTTCCCTATACAGCATTAACTGACTGGTTTTTATAACCGAGACGGAGTGTATTTACTGCGCGGTACGGACTTTATATACCACCAGGTTTAACATTCAGAAATTCTACGTTCTGCCCACACAGTGTGTTTATGTGTTTTGTGTGGATCTCAGAACAAACAGCCATTATTTCCCTATACAGCATTAACTGACTGGTTTTTATAACCGAGACGGTGTGTGTTTACTGCGCGGTACGGACTTTATGTACCGCCAGGTTTAACTTTCACAAATTCTACGTTCTGCCCACACAGTGTATTTATGTGTTTTGTGTGGATCTCAGAACAAACAGCAACTTTTGCCTTATAAAACATTAAGAGACCGGTTTTTATAACCGAAGTGGAGAGTGTTTACAGCGCGGTACGCACTGAGTCCTTATATAAAACAGATACGCTTCGCCTTTAAAGCGCTAACCTTCCTCGGTTTAACTTGCAATGACAGAACTTTCTTGTCAACAAGACAAGAAAGTTCTGCTCCCTTAAACGACAGTGAATTTGATATCCGAATTTCTTTTTGCTAGCTTCAATATGACGTTGTTAAGGTGGCTGCTTGTACATTAAAATATAAAGCCAAACGTAAACGAAACGAAATATACGAGTATGTAAAAGTAAAAGTCTCCCCGTACAGGCCTGGACAGGCCCACAGGGTTCCAGTAGGTTGAGGCTCCCAGATTTTTAGACAGTCGACACATGAAGGTGGTAAGGTTGTTCGCCCTACTCAGCGGCTGCCTTTATCCTGCAGGAAATATTGCTGGTACTGATTTCTGTTAGAGGTTGAGTCGACGCTAGGGCCATAGTGCGGCCGGAAGGATTATATCAATGAAAAATTCCACGGACACCATTGGGAATCGAACCCGCGACTTTCCGGTTTGTAGTGTAGTGCTTCAAGGAGACAAAACGTAAACTTAAACGAAGGGAAATATACGTACCGGCATTAACCTTTTAAAGCCTAGCGGTAACTTTACATACCACCAGGTTTAACATTAAAAAATTCTACGTGGTGCCCACATTGCGTTTATGTGTTTTGTACGGATCTCAGAACAAATAGCAACATTTACCTGACACGTCATCAAATGATTGGTTTTTTCAACTGAGGTGGAGGGTGTTTACTGTGCGGTACGCCCTGAGTCTTTATATTAGACAGAAAGCATTTCTTCTTTAAAGGGTTAAACTTTAACAGATCGGATATACGCAGGGTCCCTAAACATTAGCATTATTATTTGCCTACCTTAACAGTCAAATTCAGGGAGATATTTGAAGATGTAATTGGCTGTGGGTATGATGAGGGAATATAGGCTGTCCTATCACCCAGATCCGTCTAATCCATTTGCAGATGTTGACTCTGATAATTCAAATTCGCTGGCCGGAAGTAATTTGACTGGCTGAAGATTCTTCTTTCATTAAGTCAATAGCAAGGTCTGGTGCATTACTTTCATATCTCTGGCAGTTTACAAATCGCAGCCATTGATACGGTCTGTGCTGTATCGCACGCCATCTGTCTGAATTATCCGTGTGTCACGTGACATTACATTTAATTAGCTTTAACTTTAAAATATGGTACATGTGATTTCAATAGTAGATAGAAGATGGAAGGATTACGAAGCGAAATATGTTATTTCAGTACAATCTGAAAATTAAAATTGGTCTGAATTACATAGCCTCCATTTCTGACGCTATACAACTTAAAACTTAACGGCATAGTTAAATAATGCACTATTTACAGTTCTTACCTCACAGAGAACACGGTGTATCTCCATTAGAAATATCAGCCGACTAAAGTTATTTAGGAAAAATTAACTGTCTAGTTTGTAAATCATATGGAAGATCAATACAGAGAGGAAAATATTGAGTATTTTAATGTTAAAGATTGTGGTATACATAGTTACCACTATGCCTTAAATGGCTTAATTGTCAAGACATAGGGACGTACATAGCAGCGAAGTTGCGAATAGATGGAGATGACTAACAAGCTTTACGCTCCGTCCGTTTTGCCTTCGCAGAGAATAGAAGTGAGCTATTGGCTAGGAGGTATCTTGGACCCAGACGCGTCCTAAATATGACAGAAAGGGGTGTAGTTTTTATGTCTGTGCCATTTATCGAACCTACGGTATAGTTCATACGGTTGGTATAGTCTCCGCGCCCTTTCCTGAACATGATCGAACCTACGGTATAGTTCGTACGGTTGGTATAATCTCCGCGCCCTTTCCTGAACATTATCGAACCTACGGTATAGTTCGTACGGTTGGTATAGTCTCCGCGCCCTTTCCTGAACATGATCGAACCTACGGTATAGTTCGTACGGTTGGTATAGCCTCCGCGCCCTTTCCTGAACATGATCGAACCTAATGTATAGTTCGTACGGTTGGTATAGTCTCCGCGCCCTTTCCTGAACATGATCGAACCTACGGTATAGTTCGTGCGGTTGGTACAGCCTCCGCGCCCTTTCCTGAACATGATCGAACCTACGGTATAGTTCATACGGTTGGTATAGTCTCCGCGCCCTTTCCTGAACAGATGACACGTGACTGCACGCTATGAATGAAGATGTTTAGCTTTTGTTGTTGGCGCTGACTTCATCCCGCCCTTCATTCCCTTCATTTTGTTCGTCACGTTTAGTTTAATATCACCATCTTTACACTAAACCCTGTTATCTGTGTTAATAAGTTTTAGTGTACAGTACACAGAATTTCTCGCAAAACTTGACAGCCAGCTGTTAAGTAAGGGTAGTTCCAAAACATCTCTCAAAAACCAAACATTATCCGTTATCTTCATCGAAAAGAATGCAGTCAAAAGTTTCGAGCACTATAGCTACGAAGTCCTCAATATTCTTATTCTAATTCCTTAAGCCAGTGGTTCCCAACCTCAGGTCGCGACCCAAATCAGGATCGCGGGGGGGATCTGACGTATGGTCGCGAGAGGGTTTTATGGGGAACTCGATAATTAGTAAAAGATCAAAATATGTATCTAAATTCAAACAGAATAATCCAGAAAATGTAATTATTGAATCTGTTTTCATTAATTAAACACATTGGAGCGGTTACATTTTAAATAGCTAAAGAACACACTTTGGTATTTTACGGTACAACGTAGTTGTATTTCAAACTATTTTACTTCTACGAAATAATAAACACCAACTGATGCACCCAAATATATATAATCTGTATTCGTGAAAGTCTCCTACATGTTTCGACCCTGCTGGGACATCTTCAGGGAGAATAGTTTTGATACACTCTGGTTGCGTTTATAAAATTAAGCGTGAATGTGCCCTAGGTTTCATCCACCGTTTGAGAGGTTCGTGTACTGTCTGTGTCTGAGCTGTTCAGTTCAGACACAGACGCAGACACAGACACAGACCGCGGACAGTACACGATACCTCTCAAACGCAGGATGAAACCTAGGGCACATTCACACTTAACTGTATAAACGCAACCATAGTGTGTCAAAAATTTCTCCCTGAAGATGGCCCAGCAGGGTCGAAACATGTAGGAAACTTTCACGCATAAAGATTGTATATATTTTGGTGCATCAGTTGGTGTTTATTATTTCGTATGATACAGTGCACGGACATGGAACACATTAAAATTATTGTACTTCTAATATTTTTGTGTGTTTAATATTGACCCCAAGATATTGAGTGTGGTAAGTAACATTAGAAATTTATTTTTTTAATAAGTGGCAATGTTGTTTAGTGTTTAAGAAAAGGCATTAATATTAGTTCATTTACAGTAAATACCGCGACTGTTGCCGTTTCCATGGTAGGGTCGCGGGTCACATACCATTTGCTACTTTAGGGTCACACACATATAAAAGTTTGGGAACCGCTGCCCTAAGCCTTAAGTAAACTCTTGTGAAAATGGATTGTGTTACATATGCGATATTATACAGTGTGTTCTCTGAACAGCGCAGCCGCGAAGCTGCGGGATGTGCCGCGGTTAAGGGAGGACCTTCCGATAGTTTCCCTTGCAGCGCGCGCGCGCCGAACAACACACTGTATAACAGTATCTGTTACCTATTGCACCCGTTGGTAGCCTCATGGTAATTGGAAGGTCGGGCGTATCTACGGCAGGCGATAACTTCCTCTTCCTTGGCCGTCCTTTCTGGACGCCACCACCAGTACTAAAGTACTGAGCCGGGGAGTCTTCCGCCCTAAATGTGGCCTCCAGTTTGACACCGCTGCAGTAACCATTGTAGTTGTACAGCAATTCGTAGTGAAGTAGGCAGTAAGCAAGTCCATCCCGCATGCGGAATTGTTGGCCCGGTCGAAGGACGATGCCGCAAGATGCGCAAATAAAGCAATCCACGTGGTACACACGGTCGTTAACCCGCGTCACATAGTCCTTGGCGTGAATACCGGCTTGACACTGGTCGCAGCGTCGAACGGCGAATAACCTGCAGACGTCAGAAGAAATGCTATTGAATTAGATGGAACTGAAGAACAGATGTGATGCAGGCACTTCTGATACACCGGCCAAACATCACAGTTTTTCCATGACGGCTAAATTGCTGTCACAGCAAGAAACTCAAGACAGATGTCAGTGCCAACCTGCTAAACTCTATGTAGTTCTGTGTATGTTGCACAGAGTGCCCCTTTTATCTTGTCCTCGGGCATGCCAGCTTTATCGGATAGCAAGCCTGCATCTGCCGCGACATACCGTGGTACCTGCCGTGCTCAGGGACTCCACAAAACGGACGTTCTGTACCTAGTATATTGTGTTGCAGATAATTTCAGTCACCCTTTCTAGGTTCTACAAATCTACGTCTACACTAATTTATTCTTTCTTTTGCCTTCAGATTACTGCTACATAAAAACCACATTCACGAAGAATTTAAACGTAAATTAAGGCTCAATAGATCAATAGCGTTCAGTTATCTAGAAGCTTGCAGATTAAATGATTTTAACCTTTTAAAGCCTAGCGGTAACTTTACGTACCACCAGGTTTAACATTAAAAAATTCTACGTGGTGCCCACATCGCGTTTATGTGTTTTGTACGGATCTCAGAACAAACAGCAACTTTTGCCTTATAAAACGTTAAGAGACTAGTTTTTATTACCGAAGTGGAGAGTGTTTACAGCGCGGTACTCACTGAGTCCTTATATAAAGCAGATACGCTTCGT
>BLKM01000417.1:956658-969076 GCA_013340265.1 Coptotermes formosanus | reverse complement strand
AGTCAACAGCACATTCTCGCTTAACTGTATAGTGCAACCTTAGTGTAACGACAAAAGGAAAAGTTCTCCCTGAAGATGACCCAGCAGGTTCGAAACATGTAGTAGTGTGTTATAATTGACGAAAGAAATTCTTTGTGCATTTGTTGGTGTTTAAAGTTTTTTGTGTAATATAGTGCACGGACATGGAACACATTAATTTTAAGCCCAGTAACCAGTTATGAAAGCGGCACAAAATAAATTCAAAACAAATTACACAAACACACACGGTCAGCGAATAGTAAAAGTTTTAGACTCACAACTTATTCAGCACCTACACTAAACGTTTAAACAGTAAGTAAACTAATTTAAAATCACAACAACAACAATAATATTAATAATAATAATAATAATAATTCGTTTCGCAGTCCCTCCCCCTTCTACCTAATTGTTCACAGCAGGTGTAGGGGGTTTTTATTTTCGCTTGATCACATTCAAACACACACCACAGTCGGTAGGACTCCTCTGGACGAGGGATCGGCCTGTCGCAGAGACCTCTACCAAACAACACAAACACTGTACAAGACAAACATCCATGCCCCGGTGGAATTCGAACCCACGATCCCAGCAAGCGCTCGGCTGCAGACCTACGCCTTAGACTGCGCGGCCACTGGGATGATGAGATAATGATGATGATGATGATAATGATGATGATGATGATGACGATGATGATGATGATAAATACTTTGCACTTTGAGATAATATGAGAGGTCACCAAGGTGTTGTTGATCCTGCAAGAAATGTAAAAATAAACTGGAAATTTGGTAAATTCCATTGATTCGGAAAAAGTGCTTATAACAAACTGTTCAAATAGCTAATGCACCCTTCACCCTGAGAATCTAAGAGTTCCTGAGCTAGTGAAGGAATAATCCGCACGTTATGGAACCCAAAGGTTCATTAGCGTGTTCATAACAGCCCGCCACTGGACACTAACCTGAGCCAGATTAATCTGATTCTCGGCTTTGCGCCCTATGCCGTTAAAATCGATTTCAGTATTAACGTACTGTTTGCTATGGCAGCCAACTGTCAATTTCTCACCGCTGAGGTCCTGTTTCAACTTAGGGCAGTTCTTTAGGAATCTGCGCCTTACCATTGCACGTCATACAGACTATTATCCAAGCACTCCGTATTTTCCCTGACATCTTTCCATCAATAATCTATAATAATCCCTTACCAGGGAGCTTCATTTTCAAAACGGGATTTAACTCCCATTTACGCCTACATAGTCCAAGTGATGCGGGCCGCGATAGCTCAGTCGGTATAGCGACTCGCTACAGGCTGGACCGTCCGGGGTTCGAATCCCAGTTAAGGCGACATTTTCCGCACCCGTCCAGACCGGCCCTGGGGCCCAACCAGCGGGGGCCCAACCAGCCTCCTGAGCAACGCGTACCGGGTCTCTATCTCGCGGATAAAGCGGCCGGGGTGTGGCCTTGACCGCCCAACCCTATCTAACGCCAGTGTTAAAGAAAGAGTAAAGCTACGCCTCTACTCCCGCTCTGGGCCTTCATAGCCTGTTCTAGGGTGAAATTTATCGTATTTTCCGAGTGGTTTCTTTCTTTCTTTCTTTCTTTCTTTCTTTCTTTCTTTCTTTCTTTCTTTCTTTCTTTCTTTCTTTCGGGCTTCTCAATCAAAATTTTTTCTCCTATGCATTTTGAATTTGGACGCGTTAAACAAAGGAAATTGTATTGTTACGTACTAAGAAGTCGGGCATCGTAACAACATGGCGAGTTAGAGTAACAAATGTTGGCACGTAAGTGCAAGAGCAATTTTTCGTGTGAAGCACCCTGTATTTTTGTCAGAGTTTAATCAAACTTTAATTTTCTCGGCAGATTTCAATAAAAGCCGCCAGTATCAAATTGGACGCGTATCCTTACAACGAGAGCCGGGTTGATACTTGCGACGGAACAGGCATGACAGAAGCTAAGTGGGGCTTTCCTTTACTAGTGCAGACGCCCCTATAAACCCACCTGCTATAACCAAATTTTTATATAGCTATTAATTAACAAATCAAAATAGATCTTCGAGAAGTGGAATGGGGGGCATGGATTGGACTGAGCTGGCTCAGGGTAGGGACAGGTGGCGGGCTCTTCTAAATGCAGTAATGAACCTTCGGGTTCTACAAAATTCAGGGAATTTCTTGACTAGTTGAGAAACTGTTAGCTTCTCAGGAACGACTCTGTTCAATGCAGTTCTTTTCTTATTAATTAACAACATCGAAATGTCTAAGATCGCAAATTGCAAAGCGGTAAGACAAAAAGATCCTTAACCAAGAAACCAGTGTCAATTACGAAGTCCGAAAGTTACTGACTTTAAAGAAGAAGCCGTCCATTGGTTACCAGGTTCACGAGAATGGCTCATTATTAAGGGTAAAAGTAGCACAAAATTTGTGCATTTTAAGATCAGTTAAGGTTGGGTATCATAAAGCTGTGGTAAGAATTCTTAATAGGTTCTAAACCACTGGCACTTCCCGTCCTGGCTCCACCCATATGACCTTCCAGTTACCTATGAATTAAAAAAACTTTCCAGTTTTAATTGTGGCATTCGACGTAGGAGTTCGCTTCTGGGCCACCGTGTACTTTTACCTGTGCATTTAATTGATTAGATGGATGGACGGGACAAATTGCATTCGCTCAGCTGTTCTTTGCGTGTGTATTATCACTCAAAGTTTGCTTTACGTGCACAGTAGAGTGTCCCTTTTATCTCGTCACCGAGCACTGCAGCTTTATTGCATAGAAAGCCTGCAAATGCCGGTACATCCCGTGACAGCTGCCGAGCTTAAAGAATCGATACAAGACACACCCTGTGTTTCACCTCTTCACTACACTTGCAAAAACTTTAAAACAACTGATTAAACATGGTGGGACGCAGTTTAACATTTCGAATTACGAAATTAGTTTAAATACTACATCGATATAGCAAAGATAGGGGCGAATTTGCCATGCGTATAATTACGCACAATGTCATGAAGCCAAGTGAAGCAATAGACGTATAACTTCACTCATTCTTAATTTAGATTGAGGTCAGTGGTCTTCACACCCAAGCCGCTTTAATCCTGTTGAAAGTGACCCCGGTACCTATTAGTGGATGAATGGAGATTTGGGACAAAGCCAGTCTGAGTTCCTTGCATAAAACGAAAAATCTGTTACAGCTGAGAGGGTCCACATGACAGAAACAACACCCGAATATTCAGATATACTATATTGATTAGGTACTGACCATTGTAGAGTAATATTTGTCTATTATGATGTTGTATCGTATTTAATTTCCTGACAGTAACTGTGGCTGAGTCACTTTTGATCACCCTGTATATATGACATGCAAATCTGGGCTGAGGGCGATGTTACAGTAAAGATAAAGTTCTCTCTCAATTCATAAAAGCATAATAGGGGGGTGGAGGTGTAAATCCATTTATTCTTGACATTGTCATTGGACGAAAATAAGTGGTCAAATTCACTATCCGGCCATTGTACCCCCGTGAAAGATCTCCCACCAGTACCCCTTCAATAGGTGTCCGGACGTTTCAAATGAGAAATATTCCTTGACACTCTAGGGAGTCGAATTACAATTCTTCAGTATTTTTCCCCGTAACCTAGTTACCGTAAAAACTGAGCTACCATAGCATAAAAGTGTTTTTTTCAGAAATTATTAACGGAAATAAATATGATGGAGAAGAAATATCGCAGTACAGATGCTGTACGTATTTTCAGCTGACCTCATTGTGCGAGATGTGCAAACGGACGCAATCAGAACACCTACCTGTATCAACGAAGATAACGATACAGGGACACAGGAAAGGATATCCTGTAAATAGCTTCAGTTGACTTAGTTCTGAAACTGTAATTGTATCTAAACAAGTTAATGGTGTTCTCTGACTTTCGCCTTGCACTTCGCTTCATTTAACGCGCATCGCCTTACAGGAAGGGTTTATCGTGTAACAACATCCTGACATTTCATTTATCTTCCACATGAATTATAAGCGAAGGAAATTCTTGTGCAGGTAGACAGTAGTGTCAGTCGGTAGAAAGGTTACGCGAGTTAAAGTACCAACGAATCGGTGTTCGATTTTTGGAGTGCAAGCGATTTGTTCTCCTCTCCAAATTGCCCAGAAGTTTCTGGGGTCCCGACGAATATCGGGAGAAATTTTCCCTGGGAGGTAAAACGGCAGTGGTGTCAAGCTGACCATTCATTTCCACCTAGTGCCGAGGTTAAGAATGAGTGGGGCTATAACACCACACCTCAATACGCCTGTATGGTATGCGCAGGTACGACTGTAATGGTTCTATATGATGAATAAATATTAAAATGCAGTGCCGAAAGATAGACGTCGCTTACTTGTGGTTGGCACCCCTGACTTGTGTTCATTAGTTCACTACTTCAAATGTCATCCTGGGGACTGACATTACTGACTGATAATTTGCGTGATTTTTGCCAGTTCCTCCAGGCACATGTTGGACGCTTTTCCCACGTTTTCCTTATTTATTTTTCGTCAATTACCCCAACAATATATGTTATTTAGAAATATGCATTTTTATTAAGTAGGCTGAGTGTATGAAAAGGCCGATCCCGGTGGCTGCGCCGTTTATGGTTTGAGACTATGGCTGCTAGCTTGCTGGGATTGCGGGTTCGAATTTCGTCGAGAGCATGGATGTCTGTCTGTTGTGTCTGTTGTCAGGTAGAGGTCTCTGCGATGTACCGATCACTCGTCCAGATGAGCCCCACCGGGTGTTGTGTGTGTCTTGAGTGTGATCAAGGAACCTTGCTGAGGATGCCCTGGCTCAGTACGGCTGTAGAGCCATGAGAAACAAAATTATATAAAAGGCAAAAGGGCTGGTTTAAGTGTTGATTTGAACAGCCTCGCCAGATCCGTGGTAATTCAATTCATCGAGCAGTGGCCATCTTGATTGTCTAACAGCTGCTTAATTTACTTTGATAATCTCACAATTGACTGTACGGAACACCGGGCATGATGCACAGAAAGGCAGCTGTTCTGTCTTACAGATATAACTTACATTTGTCTGAATTCGAATTTTTAATAGCTGTACATAGGAGCAGAAGATGGAATCATCGAAATAGGTGCATTATATATAGCTATCTATATCTATATATACCTATATACATCTATATATATATAGGCCTAAAATTATATAGAAATGACACTCACCGTCTGTTTTTATTCCGTCAAATGTGATATCATCATTTCCTATACGCAGTCACGTGTCCGGTTCCTTTTTATCCTTCCGACGTTAGAAATTATTACTGAAATTAGTTCTAACAATTTGTTGTTTAAGTGACAGCGTGTTTGGGCTGGCGTACTTATTGTTTTTATTTGACACCGACTTTTCATTAAGATATGGGAAACTGCAGTGTCTACATCGCAAGTGTAGACTTGGGTATCATCATCATCATCATCATCATCATCATCATCATCATCCCCTTTATGCGGGGTATTCACACTTATGTACCTGAAGCAAACCACGTTTCTAGGGTACACAGTGACGCAGCTATCCCGCGCGTACTGTTAATGGTGCATATAGCGCTGTCTGCAATATTAAACTCTGCTGTGCTTCTACATTAGTACTTCCCGCAGTGTGTGTGCTGTGCCCAATATAGCTGTTTTCTTCAGTTCCTTGATATCGCGCTTTCCCGGTACGCTGCTCAAGTATTTTCTGAAGGATTTTGAAATGGTTCCAGTTGCCCCTATTATTACTGGCGTCACCTTTGTTTTTACATTCCACATGCGCTGTATTTCTGTTATAAGGTCTTTATATTTTAGAATCTTCTCGGCTTCTTTCTTTATCACATTTCTGTCTCCCGGGATTGCTACATCAATTAGCACACATGTTCGTTTTTCATTATCCCGGATTATGATGTCTTTATTATTGTTGTTGTTGTTGTTGTTGTTGTTGTTGTTGTTGTTGTTCCCGAGTACAGTGAGGTAAGCGGAACATGTGACACATATCGGGATGAACAGACATATATGCAGGGTTTTGGTGGAGAAAGCTGAAGAGAAGGGACCACTTGGAAGACCTAAACATAGATGGAAGGATAATATGACGACGGATCTTAAAGAAATAGGTTGTAAGAATGTGAGCTCCATTAATGTAGCTCAGTACAGCAACGTGTCGCGGGTTTTATAAATGCGGTAACGAACTTTCGGGTGTCATAAAATTCTGAAGAAGAAATTTACTACAAGAAGTTATTATTAATGTTATTAAATTTAAATATTCTAACATTGAATTATATGTAAATTATGACCAACAGCATTAGAAAAATCATTAGCCTAGAACAGAAGAATAAATTAGAGGCGTTAGCAAACACGTCATTTCTGAATACAGACAAATTTGTACCACAACAACAAACAAAACTGAAGAGTTGTGCGCACTTCACTGACACTGAGTGTTATTTCAAATACACAGCCTGCAAAATAAAGGAGAAACTTCGGAAAATATTCTGGAATGTTAAGTGATAGACCCATTCAACAAAGCAGATCCATTGTGTTTAAGTTCGCACAGCAAGTTTACTTTACTGAGGCAAAGCCAAGGCTGTGCATTTCTTTCTGGAGCCATTTTTAACACCTGTCAACTTAAAGGTAACAAAAGTTCTTTAATTAAAACGGAGATCTTTGTATGAGACCTGGTGTGAGAAAACCATTGCAGTTCCAAGTACAGTACGTGCAACAAATGGGACACAAAGATTGCTTCACAAGTTTTACATGCGTCATTATCACCACAGAAAAAGTACAAACCAGAAATTCTGAGTACACCTTTTACAAATCTTAGTCTATAATCTCAGGTTATTTTATTTACATCTATTTTAATATTATATTTTCTTCTGTCAGATTTATTGAATTTCCCCCACCCCCTAAATTTTTCGTAGATAGAAACCGTATTTAGCGCAGTAATGTCAATTTTTTGTCTATGAATACTAACACGTTAAATTATTACTAACGACTCCATCCATGACATATTTTAAGGGTGCTTATTTAACGACGCTGTCAGTTGCTAAGATTATACAAAATCTGTGGTGAATAAATGAGATTGGAGGAACGGTGGAATGATAATGACATGGGGAAACTGAAGTACTAAGAGAAAAACCTTTCTCAGTGTACCGTTGTCTACCACAAATCCAATATTTACTAACGTGTGATGGAAACCGAGACTCAGTGCTGAAAGGAAGATTTTTATTTAGGAATTTGGCCACGGCAGGGTTTTCTCCCCTGAGTTCGGGTATTGCAAATTTGTGCCCAGCAAATGCTGCCACGTGATTTTTGATTGTCTGCAAATCAAGCCGCGCAAAATATTTTAAATTAATTTTATAACATTAGTTCTTTGAAAATAAATTTTGCGTTTACGAAAGCAGCAGCGATAAATTCTCGTTCACCTATGCTGGAACTTCAAATTTTTGCTCAAAAACGTTTTTCTTCATGAATGAAACAAAAAGCAGTTTTTGTGGTAAATTTTTATTCGTGATGAAACAACAGACTTTTGTAGACCATAAAGAAAAAGGCGATAACTAAAAACTATTCGGAAATGCATTAATTTCTAAAGCGTATATTCAGTATTTTATCTGGTAACTATCAGCTGCCGTTTCCTATCGGATCTGTTAATGTATTAACCTAGCCCACTCAATAGACAAATCAAACGCGCTGAGGGGTAGTAGCATCTGGGAAATGGCAAACAATGTTTGCCGGATAAAATAACTGTACCTGTAGAAGTCTTCCTTGCAGTAGATGTTGCCGTCCTTGACGAAGCAGGAGACCTGAGAATCCAGCGCCAGTTTGCACTCGCAGCACTTAAGGCACGCCGAGTGCCACTGTCGGTCTACCGTAACCAAGTAGTACCGGTCCATGATCCGTCCACCGCAGCCGTCGCACACCGCAGCCTCTGCACTGGAGCACGGGCTCGCGGCTGTCGGCCCCATGGTCTCCCGTTCCTTCAGCATGCCGCGGTGAACATCCCAGCACCTGACCGTAACCGATTTTCTTGTGAGATACAAGCTTTTCACGACCGTGAAAGTGACCATACGGTATTCTGGGATATGACGCCGTGTAATTTGGTAGATACAAAGATATCAGAGTCAATTTTTATGTTATTCATACCGTGCATGTGCTTATAATGAATATATGAAGTATTTATGGACTTAATGGCGTACTTTCAAAAATATAAAACGCCTACATGTTTCGACACCGAGGTGCCATCATCAGGGAGTTATTCTGAATAAAGGAATATAAGGCCAGCACGTTTATGCAGGTATTGTGTCGCCTGCACAAAACGGATTAAAATAACAAAAATATTTGGAATTTTGGAATTTTAATATTTTAATCAGTTTAATGCGGGTGACACAATACCTACATAAGCGTGATGGCCTTGTATTCCTTTGTTCAGAATAATTCCCTGATGATGGCACCTCAGTGCCGAAACAGGTAGCAGTTTTATAACTTTGAATGTATTTCGTTAAGTGCATAAACCGGTTAATGTATTAACCTTTTAAAGCCTAGCGGTAACTTTACGTACCGCCAGGTTTAACATTAAAAAATTCTACGTGGTGCCCACATTACGTTTATGTGTTTTGCACGGATCTCAGAACAAACAGCAACTTTTGCCTTATAAAACATTAAGAGATTGGTTTTTATAACCGAAGTAGAGAGTGTTTACAGCGCGGTACGCACTGAGTCCTTATACAAAACAGATACGCTTCGCCTTTAAAGGGTTAATTAAATAGCAGAGTGAAGTTGCTGCATCAATTCAGCATACGCTCTTGCAACGTTGGCACCATTTACCAAACTGTACAGCGTCACAGCTCAGAGCACATCCTTTCTATGGCTACTCTGTAATTTTAAATGTTCTTTTAGTTTCTCAGATTACTATAGGCTTATAGCGTGGGAAGGATTTGGAAAGAAACAGCTGTGACTGTGTGTCCATTCATGTCATTAATCCTGTACCTGCATGGAGGTACTGAGGAAAATCATAAACAAATCAGTAAGAAAAAAACTGTTTTCGGAACAGCGCTTGAAATTTGCAATCCCCCCTCCCCCCCCCAAATCCTAAAAGCCTTGAAAATTCATATTCGGTAGGCAATACGCCGTATCTGTCTCACCGGTGTGTCAAAGAATGCAGTTTGAAACCCTCTCCTTCTCATTATTTCGCACTCTGGTTCCTACCGTGTGTGCACTATCCCAAGAAGGTGTAAAAATTAAGCCTACATTCTAGTATTGGTTATTTATGTGTGTTCAGTAAGCAACTGGTTGTCAGTGCGTAGCCACTGGGACACAGCGTATTTAATTGATTCTGTCTTTATTTAAAGATGCGGTTTCAACTGTTAATACTTAGCGCATATACACGTCGAATTAGATAGAATGGCCAGCACGAATGCTGTTTACTAATAAGGTTTAGAAGAATAGGAAAGCTGATGTTTGTAACAAAGTGGATAATCACGTTAGAAACGAAAAAATCCATGAAAATCTATAAAAATTCATGAAAATCTACGAAAATCCATAGAAGTGCATTAAAAACTCTGTAAAGCTATAAAATATATGAAAATCTGTGAAAATCCGTCAAAATCCATGTAAATCTACAAAAATCCATGAAAATCTTAGCCTATCCACTAACTTGACAGAGACTCGAACCAGGTACCTCCCTATTAAAAGACCCTGTCTTTACCTGGTACAGCGACCCGCTGTCTAAATTAAGGGCTGATCGAGTGATTTTTATGTGCAGTTTCTAGAATAAAATGAACCGCAGAATGAAAGTCTGTGAAAATCGAACTGTCTGATGAAAAACCATCTGTGAACATCGCTTAGTCTTCAGCTGTATAAGAACGTACTGCTGCTAACGGTTCCGAAGTTTCATCGCTGTTAGCAAAGAACTAACGTAACTGAGGAACTATCTGTCAAGTTAATTCCTAAGTTCTCTAAAAGCAATTTAGTGCAATTAATACACTGTTTGTCGCACTCCTACTCTTTCAGGTTTATTAAAGGTGATAAGTTTTAAAGTACCATTCTGTAGGGGGTTATTGGCGTTTCGGATGATCATGCTGCGTCTATCTTCGGGGTTAGATTTTCAGTTTATTTTTCAAAATATGATTTTTTTTTCTTTTAAGTTTTCTGAAGTTCCGAAAAAAAATTGTATCATATAAACAGAACATAAAAGCCACCACATCAAATATTATACAAATTAACTTGACCCTGTAAACAAAACATATTCTGCTCTTTACCCCACTTCAATGAGCCTATGGTAAAGGTAAAGGTTCACCCTATAACAGGCCCTGAGGGCCCAAGAGGGGGAGTAGAGGTATATAGCTCTACCCGTTCGTAAGCCTCGGCACGAGGAGGGGTTGGGGTGTCAGGTCTCACGCCCCGGCCGCTTTACCCCAAGGAAAGAGACCCAGCACCCATTGTACAGGAGGCTGGGTGGGCCCCAGGGCCGGTCTGGACGGCTGCGGAACATCTCGCCCCCACCGGGATTCGATCCCCGGACCGTCCAGCCCGTAGCGAGTCGCTATACCGACTGAGCTATCGCGGCCCACTCAATGAGCGTATGAATATTCAATTTGACTCTTTATTTTCACACTACATTAACACTTCCTGGCACAGCTGATATTCTCCCATCATATTTCACAGTTAAATCATAACGGATAAAGGCAGGGACTGGACACTACAAAATATGGTACCCAGGCAGTCCATCTTCATTTCATGTAGATGCTGACAAATACGTTTTCACAATATCTCTGTCTAAATTTAATTCCAATCTATTCTACCGTGTTTGGAATAACGTCGATCGCTATTGATTGAGTACTTGCAAATCGCTTGGCTGTCCACTGTGTGTGTATGCAGCGCACAGGCCGAACGTTACAGTACATACGTATGTTTCTAATTAGACGCGACCTATAATGTGCAGGGTTCATATCCAATTAGCCTAATACGAGGTGCATTTCCAATTATAACTGCAGAGTGACCTGATTAATAGAGGAAAGTGATATTGTTGGCGCTAGTTTGCAATGTTATGAACATTTAACTGTGTACCTCATTGTCTTACTGAAGACGTGGACTGAAAAATTTGCCTGTATGATCAGGCATATAGAGTATTGCGATTGTTCAATTGTTACAGCCTTCAAGTTGGTTTAAATTAGGCATATTTTGAATTAAGGTTTAGGCACGTAGAGTATGATTATATACTTATGCTTAATTAACCCTTTAAAGACGAAGGACTCAGTGCGTACCGCGCTGTAAACACTCTCCATTTCGGTTATAAAAACCAATCTCTTAATGTTTTATAAGGCAAAAGTTGCTGTTTGTTCTGAGATCCGTACAAAACACATAAACGCAATGTGGGCACCACGTAGAATTTTTTAATGTTAAACCTGGTGGTATGTAAAGTTACCGCTAGGCTTTAAAAGTTAATCACAAAGTCATGAAGACGTAGTGAGAATTTAAGGTATAGCTCCACATATTCTTAGCGTCTGTAGTAGATGGCAATAAGGGGTCAGGTTCGCTCCTTTCATATTTTGCTATCGGGTAAAACGTACCTTTAAAAAGAGACAGGAGGGGGGCCCCAAAAGTCGGACTGCGCAGCTTGGAGAAGAGAAAAAATATCTAATCCAACCCCCCCCCCTCCAGTTGCTGGACATTAAGCCCATAAGCTATTAATTACACTGACTTATCTGCGCGGCAGTCTTACAAATACATTTGGGAAACGCGTGATTTTAGGCTTGCGCCGCGGTCTAAAAGAAGTTTTTGCTCTTCTGGGCTATTGCGCAGCGTAAATGGGTCCGATAGGACGTACCGAAACGTCGGTAACTAACTCCAGATCTGCGCTGCGTAACATCCCAGGACAGCGAAGATATTCAAATTTTGGGAATATTTTCGTGCCAAGTTTAAAAAATCAGAAAAGCTGGAAGCTCATGTTAGTAAGTGATGATTTCTGTAATGTGACACACGAAACGGGAACAGCTTGTTGAAACATTTAGAAAAACTGACGAGTCGGTTTTATTTATCCGTGCCCCATACGTGAACTTTTATCGCTTTTTCGTGCCTCAGGAAGAAGTCGCATTCGCCGCGTGCTTCCTTCAGAAATAAACCAACACACGACAAATTTTATTTTACGTGAACGGTAAATCTTTCCATAAGCATATTAGCACCAACAAATGCACAGTGTTGAATATATATATATATATATATATATATATATATATATATACATACATACATACATACATACATACACAGGGTATACACAAAAGAATGGTGCGGTTTCAATAGTTAACAAGAAATTATTTCTCACCTTACACGGGCACAACGTACACCGTCAGCAGCGGCAACTGTCCAAGTTTCTCATGCGTTAATCACAATCCTTCAATGTGTGCACCCTGGGTCACACGACACACA
>BLKM01000417.1:936359-950029 GCA_013340265.1 Coptotermes formosanus | reverse complement strand
CAGTAAACACACTCCGTCTCGGTTATAAAAACCAGTCCGTTAATGCTGTATAGGGAAATAATCGCTGTTTGTTCTGAGATCCACACAAAACACATAAATACACTGTGTGGGCAGAACATCGGATTGTTGAATGTTAAACCTGGCGGTACGTACAGTAACCACTGGAATTCATTTCGTACGTATGACACCTTGCGGCTATCATGACGAAAGGCACTGGAGTTTAAATGGTTAAAGGCCAGACTAGACAACGCCCTAGAAAATCGCTTTTAGATTACAGTTCAAGCAATTTCGGTAAGCTATGTTTCGCAGTGTGCAGTACTTCTCCAGGGGGTACAGCGGCAGGGGCGTATAGATTACCACCCAACACCATCTAATCTGTAGCTTATGATTGAGTGGAGCTATGGCTATACGTCTACTGCACACATATTCAAGCCGATTACAGGAACAACCTCCCTTCCACATTTACGCAGTTTAGACGTCATTCGACGCTGTAGCGACACTGCGCTCCCGGTTCAAGGAACAGCCCCGCACTGCAGTCAGCGGAATGACGCCGAGAGATCTGATCGATGATCCTTCTAGCATCCTCACCCTGCCGCGAGGGTAAGGGTGCTGTACGATGGATTCCAGTGGCGGATTTAACCTTTTAAAGCCTAGCGGTAACTTTACGTACGACCAGGTTTAACATTAAGAAATTCTACGTGGTGCCCACATTGCGTTTATGTGTTTTGTACGGATCTCAGAACAAACAGCAACTTTTGCCTTATAAAGCATTAAGAGACTGGTTTTTATAACCGAGGTGGAGGGTGTTTACAGCGCGGTACGCACTGAGTCCTTATATAAAACAGATACGCTTCGTCTTTAACCTTTTAAAGCCTAGCGGTAACTTTACATACCACCAGGTTTAACATTAAAAAATTCTACGTGGTGCCCACATTGCGTTTATGTGTTTTGTGCGGATCTCAGAACAAACAGCAACTTTTGCCTTATAAAGCATTAAGTTACTGGTTTTTATAACCGAGGTGGAGAGTGTTTACAGCGCGGTACGCACTGAGTCCTTATATAAAACAGACAACGTTTCGTCTTTAAAGGGTTCAACTCCATAAAGAAAGGCGCGTCTTTGCTTTTATACCTGAAGGCTACATTCCGTATTTCTGTCTCATATCTATTGTACGCGGTGGCACAGTTTGTTGAAACAGTGCGCTACAAACCGGAAGGTCGCGGGTTCGATTCCCGATTGTGTCATTGGAATTTTTCATTGGCATAATCCTTCCGGTCGCACTATGGCCCTGTGGTCAACTCAGACTCTAACAGAAATGAGTACAAGCAATATTTCCTGCAGGGTAAAGGCGGCCGGTGCGTAGGGCTGACAACCTGCCACCTTCGTGTGCCAATTATCTAGACATCTTGGAGCTTCAACCTCCTGGAACCCTCAGGGCCTGTCCAGGCCTGTAATGGGACTGCTTTACCTTTACATGTCTATTGTGCTTTACTCTTTGCTTGATCAGTTAGCTGCATAACTAAATACAGAAAAGAACAACTAAGTAGACCTAAATATGAGAGTTTTATAGTGTTTAGTATTAAGGTTAAAGCCTTTTGGAATGTGACACCGTGTAGTCTGGTAGATTATACCATTCAAGGTTAACATACGATCTCAGTTTAAAATTATTTTCTTCTTGGACTCCGTCCACCGTCTGGGCCCGGAATTTGAGAACAGCTTTGCCTGTTAGGCCTAAATAGGTAGAGTTTAATATTTTATCCTGCAGATGGGGACATATTTGTCCCTGAAACCTAGTGTTTTGTTTACTGTTTATTTCTTATTTTATTAGTTGTAAACCACTAGAATATGGACAAAGTTCACAAAGCTCGTAGCCCTACAAAAACGTACCCGTCAGCTTCCTCATGTCTGTCTGTCCGCTACACAACAGCCGCTTTTAAAGCCTTTTAAAGCCTAGCGGTAACTTTACGTACCGCCAGGTTTAACACTAAAAAATTCTACGTGGTGCCCACATTGCGTTTATGTGTTTTGTACGGATCTCAGAACAAACAGCAACTTTTGCCTTATAAAACATTAAGAGACTGGTTTTTATAACCGAAGTGGTGAGTGTTTACAGCGCGGTACGCACTGAGTCCTTATATAAAACAGATACGCTTCGTCTTTAAAGGGTTAAAGCACTTGCATATAAGTCAATATGGAGGAAGGTTATTGAAACATGTCGAACTTTTGTAGTTTGTGTAATAATATGGGACACTGATATGAAATTTTTATTTTGAATTTCTAGGTCCCTTCTAATATTAACTGACTATATCCGTATCGGAGGTAAATATCACGTATGAACCTTATAGAGAAAGGTTTACCACATTTTATGATGTTTAAACTTCGCTACAGTTGTTATAGTTGTGGAGATAATATTAAAAATTGCCCGAATTTCTTACATTCCCTAACGTCTCTCTCTCTCTTTCGTATTTCCCTATTCCCGGAATGTGCCGTGGGATCCTCCACTGGTTGCTACTGTGTGATGTAGTGGTATAGGCGTGCCCTCTGACCTCTGGCATGTAATGTCAGCTTCAGCCATGTCTTTCCCACGCGCATGACGTCTCAGTATCGAAACGCGAAGGATCCCCCGTCTGGCTCTACTTGATGGTTCTCCAACTGTAGCATTCATCTAAGTAACCTACAGCTACAAATTCACTTCTTACATCACAGAGAACACAATCCGTGTGCATTACAAAGACCAACCGTTTTATGCTGTTTAGGGAAATACTACGTGTATGAACTTATTTTAAGACTGGTACAAAACACGCACATAAAATGCACTGGCAAAACTCGTAGTTTTGTGGATGTTGCGGCAGGTGGTAAATATAGTTAATATTGGGGTTTAAAATGTTAAGCAAACAAAGGGAGTCTTGTAGTCTGGATGTTGAGCCTGCTGTACCTATTCTAAAGAAAACAGAAATGTGTGTGTTTTAGCCTGTTTTAGAGTGTTTTAATATGTGTGTTTTAGTGTTTTTTGTCTTCTAGCGTGTTTTAGTGACTTTTGTTGTGCGTGTTTTAGGGTAGCTCTGTCGCTCGTACCAAGTTCGGGAAAAGGAAGAAGAAAACTAGTTGAATGACAAATTATAAACAAGGAAAAGGGACTATGCATATTACAACTGTCTGGAATGTGAAACCACGTAATCTGGTAACGGACGGCTAGGCTACAGGGTGGAACATCAGCTTCGATAAGATAATCTCAAGTAATGTAAATGTTCAGTTGTGTTGCATTGTTTACTGTTCAATATGCCCTCTACCCTTCGTTATACACAATTCTGCTGGTATCAGAAGAAAATCACGAGGGAGTAGAGTTTGCCAGAGGTGGCAGCAAGCGTGAGGCTGGTGAATACCGCCGTAAGGTATCGCACGGCGTCTTGAAACACTAAAATGCCAATGTAATGGTTGGCAAAAGAGTATACTCAAAAACATAATGAAATTTGGCACACCTTAGGCTGAACATCCTATATATATAACGTACACATGACTTTGGTGGGGAGACCTGAGGGAAAGAGACCACTTGGAAGACCTAGGTGTTGATGGGAGAATAATATTAAAATGGACCTTAAAGAAATGGAATTGGGGCGTGGACTGGATTGATCTGACTCATGATTGACACAGATGGCGGGCTGTTGGGGACACGGTAATGAACCTTCGGTTTCCATAAAATCTGGAGAATTTCTTGACTAGCTGAGGAACTGTTAGCTTCTCAAGAATGAGTCTGCTACATGGAGTTATTTAGTTCTTATCCTGAACACTCTGTATAGTCGAAGTTACTGAGGGCATGACAAAATAGCCCTCGAAATAACACGACTACACGGCGTCATACGCCGCAAGATATTGATCTTAACAGTCGTTGTCATGAAAGTCTCAAGTCTTTGTTTCTGTCTGACCTGATGTTTGCACAGCGCCTTCGCTTGCAGCTTAGAGCCGGTCCGTAACTCAACTCTATCATACCCGTGGCCGTGCTTTCGTTACGTCACTGTCAGCATGTTTTGGGGGGGGGGGGGTGGGTGATTTGGCTAACAATAACGTTACATAAATATTGCATGTCTGCCTGCGTATAGCTACCCGCCCGCTGTTTCCTGTCATCTCCGCCAGAGGCGCTCTCTCTGATGTGCCGACTCAAGATGGCTTCCATCAAGACAGATAGAAGACACGTGCTCAAAGTGTCGACTGTACATCCCCGGAGGCCAACTGGGGTTTGCGTGCCGCGTTTTACCTGAAACTGAAATCAGTACACGTAATTTTTATTCTATTTTTATTTCGGATAGTTTTATTTAGGCTCAGAACCTGAAAGAAAAAGAACAGTTGGTAGCCCCAGACATAGATGGAAGAATACTATAAAATGGTTAGAATTTGCGAAGAATAAGACTTTAGACATCATAGGTCACATGGCATACTGAATTGTATGAACATCACTACGTTTGAAAAGAAGTTATAAGGAAAAATTTTTTCACGGTTTGGCCTATGGATTCAAACCTATCTAAAACGTAATCTGGGAATAACGGAAACCTGTCTTTAGCGAAAAACTTTTACAGTCCCGAGGATACAAACTTCAATTACCTGTATTAAACGGAACTTACTTGTAACAGAAAAACAATTCCGTCACTTGTGGTTACATTAAAGGCAGGTTGCACTGTATATTATGAAATGCAGAAAGGCAGTAGAACTTTCAACGGAAAAACTTGGCAGGGCTAATCTCTACCCGTAATTTCTACAGATGGCTGTTTTATTGACCCACGTAACGGGCCGTTTGACATCGCTCTATCACTGCATACAGTCCTATAGGCTGTGCATTTGAAACGTTCCGGAAGTTGAGTTTGGTAAAATAGTGGCTGCTGCAATCTTGCAGATAATTTTTTGTCGAAAAAAGCTGCAATACCGACTTAAGCATAAACAACCCTATATCTCGCCTGTCCTGTAAAGACAATTTTTTTTTCGGCAGTCATTTTCACTTGTTAAATGGGTACAAAACAGCGACTGAATTGAAAAAGAATTAGACATCATTTTATATAGCTAGCTTATGTAAATAACAGTAAATAATATGCCTGACAACCATACCTTATTTCGATTCACTTAACAGTATTAACCCTTTAAAGACGAAGCGTATCTGTTTTATATAAGGACTCAGTGCGTACCGCGCTGTAAACACTCCACTTCGGTTATAAAAACCAGTCTCTTAATGTTTTATAAGGCAAAAGTTGCTGTTTGTTCTGAGATCCGTACAAAACACATAAACGCAATGTGGGCACCACGTAGAATTTTTTAATGTTAAACCTGGTCTTATGTAAAGTTACCGCTAGGCTTTAAACGGTTAAATAAAGGTAAACTTGTCTCTGTCCACGCCATGAAAGCCTATAGAGGAAACAGAGGATAGCTCCATTTATTCTTAATTTTGGTACTCGATGGAAATGCTTGGTTAACTTCACGCCCTTGCCGCTTTACCTCCGGACGAAATAATTCCAGCACCCATTGAGGGCGCCAGATCTAGTCTGGACATTTTGAAGAAGAGAAAAATCTCTTACCACAAGGCAGGATTCAAACCCCGTTCCGTCCACCCCGCAGGATATTAAATAAACGATGTAACACAGGATGCCTGAACACACTTCAGCGATTTGTTTATGCTAATGTCTTGTATCTGTGACTTAAAAGTCACTGCAGATTTGATGCCATAAGAAATCAACTGCTTCATTGGTTAAAAAAGGTATATAAAGTCTTCAGGTTACGGTGACTTACGTCACTCTTCCGTTTTCCCCCACCAACCCGATTCCTACAACCCAAAGAGTTGCTGTTAGTATTTCTTTTCTTGGCCCTGCTTTCGATCCCCGTTCAAGCTAGTCTTACTTTCAGGTTTATTTGTAACTGTATTTACCATGTACAAAACATAGAATTGAGATTGCTGTGAGAGAAAATCGAAATGAATACACGGAGTGTGTAGGTTATGTCGTGGGTTGAATTGTATCTGTGTGAAGGGTTGTTACTTGTGACACTACTGCACGCAGCTCGATTTGTCTGTGGCTAACCGCCCTGTGTGCTTACCCCTGCCATGTGTTTCCACTCACGGGGCGGAAGTCTTAAAGTCTGGGTGGGTTGCCCTTCGCAACTGTGAGGTTCGTTCTGCCGAAAGGCGAGTAGGCTTATCGTGCATTGCCACGCGGTGCTGGCCAGAACTATTTCAGGGATGGAACCCTTTAAAACGCGGTCATTGTTACATATGCTGTGTATCAATAGCCTTAAAATCTACAAATTCTACGTTCTGCCCACACAGTGTATTTATGTGTTTTGTGTGGATCTCAGAACAAACAGCGATTATTTCCCTATACAGCATTAACTGACTGGTTTTTATAACCGGGACGGAGTGTGTTTACAGCGCGGTACGGACTTTATATACCACCAGATTTAATATTCACAAATTCTACGTTCTGCCCACACAGTGTATTTATGTGTTTTGTGCGGATATCAGAACAAACAGCGATTATTTCCCTATACAGCATTAACTGACTGGTTTTTATAACCGAGATAGAGTGTGTTTACTGCGCGGTACGGACTTTATATATCAGCAGGTTTAACATTAAAAAATTCTACGTGGTGCCCACATTGCGTTTATGTGTTTTGTACGGATCTCAGAACAAACAGCAACTTTTGCCTTATAAAACATTAAGAGATTGGTTTCTATAACCGAGACGGAGTGTGTTTACTGCGCGGTACGGACTTTATACACCGCCAGGTTTAACATTCACAAATTCCACGTCCTGCCCACACAGTGTATTTATGTGTTTTGTGTGGATCTCAGAACAAACAGCGATTATTTCCCTATACAGCATTAACTGACAGGTTTTTATAACCGAGACGGAGTGTGTTTACTGCGCGGTACGGGCTGAATCCTTATATAAAGCAGACGCATTTCTTCTTTAAACTGTTAACGGAGTCTGTGACATACCGCTAAAACATTTGCTGTGTTTCGAAAATTGGGATCTTAGAAGCTGTGTGTAAGGCCTATTCACTTGGACCGCGAAGATGGAGGAAGCACAGTCCTCCGAAACGACCGTATTCACCGCCTAGAATACACGGCATCACAACCCGAAAGATCATAATCTAAATACGCTTTTTTTACGTCTTCAGTGATGGAAACTTTGAGTTGCTATATTCGGTCTTAGATCTAGGCAAAGAATAAGAGCAGCGTACTCGTATCCTAGAAAAGCGGCAACGGAAATGATTAATAATAGTCTAACAGTCCATCTTGATCTTGGTCTTTTATGAGATCTTTTCCTCACGAAAATTTTCAGAATAAGAGCTTTTTGTTTATGCGTACTACACGTCCAGCCTATCTTAAGACCGTGTATTGGAACCTTTGTAGAGCCGAATTTTATGTATATGCTGAACCTGGGTGTAAGGGAAACTTGTCGTTAGCGGAAAATTTTTACAGTCCCGTGGATCCAGACTACAGGTACGTGAATTAAACGGCACCTGTCTGGAACAGAAGAAATTTCCGTCCGTTGCGTTTCCGTTAAAGGGAGGTTTCATTGTTGTAAGTTGTCTAAAATCTTGGTTACTGTCTCTAAGAAAACACATCACACGTCAATCTGAATATTTTTTTAACAATGTTTAGGAAAGCAATTGCTTTTGGTTATTGTAGCTAACAAGTTAATAGACACACTTTAGGATGAAATAGGGACTTACTGACAGATAATGCCTTCTACCGTCATCCGATAAAATGTCAGTAAGTGAAGGAGTACGATTTTATTAACATCTGTGTTGCGGCTGTGGCTGTCAGTAACACGTATATGTAGGCACTTGTATGGACAAAATAATTTGCCGCGTCTAACCAACGAATTGTCCGTGTATTAAGACGAAAAAGAAGCTGCACGCTTTCCTGACTAAACCTCAGCGTGTACAGACACTGTCAAAACCACTGCTGGGGAGACACTTGACGCCATAACAAATCAATGCATTTACACAGTAGATTAATTAGTGGCGAGGCAAAACACACAACAAAACACAAGACGGGGTGGCTGACACTTACCGGTGTTTACCAAAGCTGTCACTCAATCCACTTGCTCCTCTCCCAAACTAACTCTGTCTGTCTCTTTTCCGCTGTTCTACTTCTCTCTCTCTCACCGGATAGCCAGAAGCGAAGTACAATTCTCAGGCAACAGTTTCCCGCTTTTTTTTAGCGCTGGGGGTCCAACGGAGAACTGCAGTCTGGTGGTTAAGTATCGAAGCTGCGGAAGCAGACGAAGAGGCAGGGCGACGGTGTCAGTGGCGGTGGCGGCGACCCCGCCTCCAGTCCACAAACACGCAGACTCCACCTCTATCGTGTCATCTTCTGTCACTGCGCTCTGATTATCTCCCGCTGCCCGCTCCGCCAATCAGCCGCGATGATGGGAGGGATTTACTCTGTTCCTATTGGTTGATCGCATGGTACACTCGCTGGATGATGGATGGCGCTGATGTAGCCGATTCCTTGTGGCGTGCGAAGACAGTCCGAGACACTGCGCTGCAGGGAGTTCTCGTATCGATTTTGTGTAGTGATGCAGAAGGAAGGGAGCGGGGGGTTGCTGCTGCTAGCGCGCCTGTCAACATATTACACGGGACTGTTTATTTCATTTTCAGGCTTCCAGAAATGTTATTGCTGGCTGACACCATTGGATGCCATGAAGTGTCGCTTGTAGCGTACACCTGCACAGGAATTAATTACTGTCTCTGAATTAAGAAACTGTTTTGTAATATATCGCAAAATTCGTGTATACTCTTCACTGTAAGTGTTGACCCCTCCTGTCACCGAACCACATCCATATTTTCTTTCGCACAAAATCGTTTATTTCTATATCATCAGCGAATTTAGTGTTGCGGTGAGGGTACAAAATATCCTTATACCACTAACTAACTAACTAACTAACTAAGTAACTGACTGACTAAGTAACTCCATGGAGCAGAGGCCTGCTTGAGAAGCTAACAGTTTCTCAGCTAGTCAGGAAATTCCCCGCATTTTATGGAACCCGAAGGTTCATTACCGCATTCAGAAGAGCCCGCCACCTGTCCCTATCCTGAGCCAGCTCAATCCAGTTCATGCCCACCCCTCCCGCTTCCCGAAGAAACTCATGTCCCTTTTCCGTAGCTGGGGTCGTACCAAAGAATCAATCCAGGCCCGAAGCTTCTGTGTCTGGTTCGTAATATAGTAATTTTTTACGATGAAGTGTTGTTAGCACCTCGCCCAACCCCCCAAGCTGGAGGACCACCCCTTGTCGGCTGTCCGCGACTGTTTATTCAATATATTCGGAGCTACCCTCCGTAACTGGAGGCCCTTTCTCCATCCGCAACCTGAGGACGCGCCATGCCGTGGTGACAGGGACCCACTTAACACAGATCCTTACACCACTTCCACACTTTTTAGTATTTCTTAAATCCCTTCCATTTTGTCATTAATTACTGCTGAACGTTATTTATAGATGCGTGTATTGGTGTCTAATAATTCGCAAAGGCCCTTCCTTCGATTCCTGAAGAAGGAAGGATATTTTTCTCTTCTCACAATCGTCCGGATCAGCTGCTTGTCCCACATAGCGTCATATCCAGTTGGTAACGGGGGTCTCTATAGGGGTGTAAAGCGGCCGGAGCGTGAAGCTGACAACTTAGCATTCTTTACCCCCGAGTGTAAGAAAGACTGAAGATATAGAGTACTTCTAGGCCTTTATGGAGTGCGCGGGGGGCCTTGTACAGACTGATACAAAATGCACACACTGACCCTCTGGAAGCCAGGATTCCACTTTCAAGCGACAAACAGCTGTTTACTTTCCTTAACCCTTTAAAGAAGAAGCGTATCTGTTTTATATAAGGACTCAGTGCGTACCGCGCTGTAAACACTCTCCACTTCGGTGATAAAAACCAGTCTGTTAATGTTTTATAAGGCAAAACTTGCTGTTTGTTCTGAGATCCGTACAAAACACATAAACGCAATGTGGGCACCACGTAGAATTTTTTAATGTTAAACCTGGCGATACGTAAAGTTACCGCTAGGCTTTAAAAGGTTAAGACCTGCTCCTGTTGATGTCCACAACAGCTGTGGTGTCCCCCGGTGACAGTACCCACACGGATGGCACTGTAAAGCCAGTATTGGGCGAAAATCTTCTTCCGTTCTTGCTACATATTTCCTCCGGTTCCGTTGGTACTGTCTAATATTCCGAGCTGTGTAGGGCACTTGTAATTTTCCGTGGATGTTTGTATTTCTTTGCCTGTCAAACCGAGAAATGGCGCTAGGAGACTCATCCATCGTATTTACAATTTTTTGGCGTAAGAAAGTTGTAGAGAAATGTAAAAAAAAAAACGAAAAAAGAACTGATGTTTCCTGACACAAAAGCCATCTCGCGTTTTAGACTAAATCAGTGGTTCCTAACCTCAGGTCGCGACCCACGTCAGGGTCGCGGTGGGTCTGACGTACGCGGTCTCGCGGTCGCGAGAGGGTTTTATGGATAATTCGATAATTATGAAAAACTCAAAATAAACATCTGTTTCTTTCACTTTTTTGTATTTAATATTTTCCCAAAGGATACTGGATTTAACAAATAACGTTAAAAATTCAACATTTTTTTAAAATAATTGGCAATATTGTGTAGTGTTCAAGAAAAGACTGTATCAGTTCATTTACATTAAATACTGCTGACTGTTGCCATTTCCATGGTAGGGTCGCGGGTCAGATAACATTTACTAATTTAGGGTCACACACATAAAAGTTGAGAACCGCTGGATTAGGTGTTAAGCAATTTAGGAAGAAATAAATAAACAGGTTGACGTTTATACGTGAGTATATGGCACACAAAAAATTTACATCCTCCTGTGGAAGTAACAAATACAAGAAAGAAAGAAAGAAAGAAAGAAAGAACGAAAGGAAGAAAGAAAGAAAGAAAGAAAGAAAGAAAGAAAGAAAGAAAGAGAGAAAGAAAGAAAGAAAGAAAGAAAGAAGGAAAGAAAGAAAGAGAGAGAAAGAAAGAAAGAAAGAAAGAAAGAAAGAAAGAGAGAGAAAGAAAGAAAGAAAGAAAGAGAGAGAGAGAAAGAAAGAAAGAGAGAGAGAGAAAGAAAGGAAGAAAGAAAGAAAGAGAGAGAGAAAGGAAAAAAGAAAGAAAGAAAGAAAGAAAGAAAGAAAGAGAGAAAGAAAGGAAGAAAGAAAGAAAGAAAGAGAGAGAAAGAAAGAAAGAAAGAAAGAAAGAGAGAAAGAAAGAAAGAGAGAGAAAGAAAGGAAGAAAGAAAGAAAGAAAGAAAGAGAGAGAAAGGAAGAAAGAAAGAAAGAGAGAGAAAGAAAGGAAGAAAGAAAGAAAGAGAGAGAGAAAGGAAGAAAGAAAGAAAGAAAGAAAGAAAGAGAGAAAGAAAGAAAGAAAGAGAGAGAAAGAAAGAAAGAAAGAAAGAAAGAAAGAAAGAAAGAAAGAAAGAAAGAAAAGCTATTCATGGACATATTGTTGCATACTCCTGTATGCAGAGGAATGTAAACACAAATTCAATACAAGGAGATATGCCTGGAAGACTGCACTAAAATCCGGACTCTTGGCAAGCCATTCTCATTAACTGGGACGTTGTGTTTCCCCTGAATCCTGCAAGTGCTGACGGAGATGCCCATATTTCATTGTCCAGGCGTTTTGCTGCAATTCCTGCACAAGCCAGGAAATGCTCCGATAAACATCTTTGTATAGCTTCGCGAAGTTCCAGTTCTAAAATGTCTTACTTAACACTTCTTCATTGTTTATCTTCCCGCAAGCAGCTTGTACTAACAGTGGTACATTCATCACTATCACAAGATAAGTATCAACCGCACAACTAACCTTAGTTATGCATGGAAATAAGTTGCAGTAACGCTGGGGACTGAAAACTGTCGAGGAAAAAGAAGCAGCATTCAAAAATTAAGAAAGTGTCATCGCCAAAAAAGTTGTTTCGTTTGATAAAACTTCCATTTTGGAGTCGCGAAGTGCCTGCTATTAATGTGGTACGGGAAGCCGTCTTCTGGGATGTAACGCCGAGTAGATTGGTAGAAATTTACGGACGATTGGGAGGAATTTTCTGCCTCCATCATCAGGATAGCATTTTATTTATACCCTAAAGATATACGTGGAAGATTAAAGAGAAATATCTGTAAAGCTTATCCTAAATTATATGACCACCTTCTTCCATAAACGGTACGACTCTAACATGAATTAAAGACGAAGCGTATCTGTTTTATAGAAGGACTCAGTGCGTACCGCGCTGTAAACACTCTCCACTTGGGTTATAAAAACCAGTCTCTTAATGTTTTATAAGACAAAAGTTGCTGTTTGTTCTGAGATCCGTACAAAACACATAAACGCAATGTGGGCACCACGTAGAATTTTTTAATGTTAAACCTGGTGGTACGTAAAGTTACCGCTAGGCTTTAAATGGTTAACAGAGTTTTTCCGTGAACACCCAGCATAGCGAGCATTGCTCAGACCCTGGATAATTCACACGCCCAATACTGACTTACCGGAACGTAAATTTGATACAGCCTGAGCTACAAACTCTTTTGTTCTTTTCTTGCTTCTAAAATTAAATATGTTTAGTTAGGATCTTCGCTCTTCTGGGACGTTACGCGGCCCAGGTTAGTAGTTTGTTACCGACGTTTCGGGACAATGTATTGGTACCATCTTCAATGATCGAGAAGATGGGACCGATACGTTTTCCCGAAACGTCGGTAAAGGATTGCCACACTGCGCTGCGTAATGTCACAGGTCGCTGCGGAAGCCTGAAATCATGCAAGAAGCAAGTGTCAAAAGAAGCATTGCATTTAAAACTTCGAAGCATATTATTTATCCAAATAATAAGCACAAATTCACTTCATACTTCACAGAGAACACACGGCGCGTGTCTTATAAAGGCCATTCAGTTAATGCTGTTTAAACAAAATATCTTTTTTTTTGCCATACGAAAGATATTAAAACTCTGCGCGGGGAAAAGCCAAGCGTTCTTCAACGCTAAAGCAGGTGATGGTTATATATAGAACCACTTTGCTATGAAGGTCTGAAAAAGGTGACTTACAACCATTTGTTGAAAACAAGGTACCTAATACGCGCGTGTGTGCGTAATCATGCTGATGCCTGTACAGTGCGTCGTTCTACGCACAAGTCTTAGTTTCAGATGCATTACCATGTAGAATCACCCCCACCTGTTTTGTTTGCTATTGTTTGCGTGAACCCGATATATATCACTCTTGTAAATGGGAACAGCTCTGAGTGGGCAGGACCATGCGTCTTGCAAGCGTACTTTCAAGTCGAAAGAAAATGGGAACCGGAATCCGATTTAAAATGCATATCGGCTTACGTGATAAAATACTGAGAATTTGTTACTGTAAGCTTTGAAATTGCCATACAGCAGAGAATTTCTTATGAAATGAACCATTTGAAGAAGAAAAATATCTGAATTGCATTTATAGGCTCAGTCCGTACCGCGCAGTAAACACACTCCTTCTCGGTTATAAAAACCAGTCAGTTAATGCTGTATAGGGAAATAATCGCTGTTTGTTCTGAGATCCACACAAAACACGTAAATACACTGTGTGGGCAGAACGTAGAATTTGTGAACGTTAAACCTGGTGGTACATATAGCGCGTACCGCACAGTAAACACACTCCGTCTCGGTTATAAAA
>BLKM01000417.1:909820-930004 GCA_013340265.1 Coptotermes formosanus | reverse complement strand
GGTAGCAAGACAAAGACACGTGTTTTTAGAATGGCTTGTAGACACCCAGCATGGCCCCTTGGATACCTCACGTAGTCCACACAAAATTCTCATATTTTCGGATGCCATTACGTCCCGCGATGTATCTTGATATGTTAGTTCCTACATTTCCCGGTGACATATGGAGTGTCGCTAGGTATGCAAGCCAGTGCGATGTGCATACGAAGTTAAACGCTGTATGGCTCAGAGTTACGTGTTTTGTGTTTTATGAGAAGAGTGTTATCTGATAGATCAAAATGTTGGAGAAGATGATCGTGGGGAACAAGAAGCAGTGTGAAACATGAAGGATAACAACTTGAAAGTTATGGCTGCCAGCGATCACGTATCCACGGATAAAACTAACTCCACGGATATACATGTTCGAAATTATTCTTTATTTTAAAAACCGTTGCTAAGTTAAAAATCTAAATTCTCCAGGTCTTGCCCCTTTAAAGACGAAGCGTATCTGTTTTATATAAGGACTCAGTGACGTACCGCGCTGTAAACACTCTCCACTTCGGTTATAAAAACCAGTCTGTTAATGTTTTATAAGGCAAAAGTTGCTGTTTGTTCTGAGATCCGTACAAAACACATAAACGCAATGTGGGCACCACGTAGAATTTTTTAATGTTAAACCTGGCGGTACGTAAAGTTACCGCTAGGCTTTAAAAGGTTAAGAAATCTTTTATAATCGGGGAAAAAATTAATTATTTTGTATAACATTGTCTTATAGCGTGTGAAGTGGTAAAGTCTGGCAGAAATTTACCACTTTTCTTAGTCATACCTCAGTCGGTATACTGACTAGGCTACTGGTGAAACGACCGAGGAATCGTGGTTCAATTACCGACATGAGCAAGGAATTGTTCTCCTCTGCGAAACATCCGTACAGGCTCTAAGACCCAGCCATCCTCTATTCAATGGTTCCCAGGCGCTTCCTTGCCAGGAGCAGAGGGACCGGAGCGTGACGCTAAACAACCCCATTTAGTGTCGAAGTTAAGAATGAGTGGAGCTATGCATTCGTGGCCTGCAAAGAGACATACGTACATATATGAATAAAAGGATAATCAGTCTCGACACAGCCGCATGTATCTTTAGTATATGATAGTGTCTATCTGTCTAATTGGGCAACATGTTTCGACCTAAATTAGGACATCTTCAATCTCTTAACTAACTTTTAAAGACATCATGGGAAAGGCACTATATAAGTAGTTCTTTGGCAACAATAGACTTTTTTGAAGTCTATAAAATAAGAAAAAATAGAATAATATATGCCAATCGGAGGTTTTACGTCAAGTGTTTACAAGTACATTTCATTGTTCAATTGGTTAAGACTACTTACACAGTCGAACTCGGATATAACGTCATGAAGGGGACTGAATATTTTGTGTCGTTATAAACGAGTGTTGTTATAACCGAGGACTATAACTTTACGGTTAACAGTGAGGAATTAATTGGTACCACAGAATATCTGAGCGCTATAGACGAGGTGTGGTATAGACCAGTGTCGTTATAAACGGGTTAGACTCTATATTGTCCTCCTCATGATGCTTTTTAAAGTTGGTTAAGAGCCTGAAGATGACCTAATTTAGGTCGAAACATTTTGCTCAATTAGACAGATGGAACCTGTCGTCCAATAAAGGTACAGTTGTGTTGAGTCTGATATTTATTTAATTTATCTGTATCATTGGCACTTAATGGGATGTCAACTGGAGAGATGTACTTACATATACAGTGGAACCCGTTTATAACGACATCGGTTTATACGACACCTCGCCTATAGCGTCAGATATTTTGTGGTACCAATTAATTCCTCACTTTTAACCACAATATTATACTCCTCGGTTATAACAACACTCGTTTATAACGACACAAAGTATTCAGTCCCTTTCATGACGTTATAACCGGGTTCGACTGAAGGAAATTTCACAAAAAAACGCTGTCTGTACAGTAAGAACAGAAGAGTGTCCCTAAAAATAAAAAAAGTAGGTTGCTCCGAAACGCTGGTAGACTTCTATCTGAATTCACAGCATCAGTTGCTACATCAAGTACCATTTTTCGTAGTCACCACTGTCAGAACATGAAATGGCAATTAAAGACTTTTATTGCCACAACTCTGGGCTCACTTGTCAGCTGCAGCATAAAATACGAGGGAAACCAGACATAAAAATCTGACCTAAGCACGTAAGTGGGGCTCATCAGGAAACTCGTAAAAGCAGCCTGAAAGCTGATCTAGAAAGCCAGAAGCTGTCCGTCCAATGCCGCAGCAGTAAACACGATATCACTCAATTACGGGAACACGGTTTGCATCAGTAGCGTCAAAGGCAACCAAGATAAAGTGATTTCATTCATACAGATCTAATCAAAACAAATAAACGTAATTTTACTTTGATATTTAGAAGTGTTACAAACTTAGAACACAAAAATATCATAAATAAACACTGCGCATTCCGTCTGACACACCCTGTATTTATTATTATTATTATTTAATTTTTTAAATTTTAAATTTTGAGTTGTGCACCACACTGTTCGTGTTTAACCTTTTAAAGCCTAGCGGTAACTTTACATACCACCAGGTTTAACATTAAAAAATTCTACGTGGTGCCCACATTGCGTTTATGTGTTTTGTACGGATCTCAGAACAAACAGAAACTTTTGCCTTATAAAACATTAAGAGATTGGTTTTTATAACCGAAGTGGAGAGTGTTTACAGCGCGGTACGCACTGAGTCCTTATATAAAACACATACGCTTCGTCTTTAAAGGGTTAAAGTCCCCCCACCGTCTATTATAACCACATTTTATACTATTTTTAGGCCTATATTTTACATGATTTGCGAGATCTCGCAAAGATTCGTGTTTTTACCTTCAGTTTAAATTTTTGTACAAACAGATACCGGATGATTATCGGTTTGATTGAAACAAGCAATGTTTAAAAAACATTAATAATAAATATAGGTGTGTCAGATGGAATACGTAGTGTCATTTATGTAAGGTTATACACAACGAGACGGATAGCGTCAAATTAAAAAAAAACCAGTCAACTTCGCATGATCCATAACACGTGCTTTAATTGGATATGTGTCATGTAATAGTAACGCCAACAAAATGCGCGTGATTGGAATAGTTTTTATGCATAATTACCTTCTACATGTTTTGCCCACTCATGTGGAAATTTTCAGGGAGGTGATACAAAGCGGGAAAAAGAATTAAATTATAAACAGCAGTTGTGGAAGTGACTGTGGTTTTGTTATTACCATTTTATGTCTTGGATTGATTGTCACTTCCATAATTGCGTCATCTTTTAATTGTTGTCCTTCGTAACACCTCACTGACAATGGGTACATGAATGCCCAGGCATGTACGAGGTTACTGTGTAGAAACCAGGGCCGTGCAGCCGGTACACAAAACTCCGACTCCGACTCCTCGATTTTTAAAACTCCGACTCCGACTCCTTCATAAAAGCTCAATATGTATTAACCCTTTAAAGACGAAGCGTATCTGTTTTGTATAAGGACTCAGTGCGTACCGCGCTGTAAACACTCTCCACTTCGGTTATAAAAACCAGTCTCTTAATGTTTTATAAGGCAAAAGTTGCTGTTTGTTCTGAGATCCGTACAAAACACATAAACGCAATGTGGACACCACGTAGAATTTTTTAATGTTAAACCTGGTGGTACGTAAAGTTACCGCTAGGCTTTAAAAGGTTAATAACGGTAAACCTATAAGACATTTCATCACCACCACGTGAATCATCACGCTACTGTTTAGACTTATAACCTATATTTAAGTATAAGTCTAATGGTTACTGTAGCTTCAAGTTTAAACCCTGATTTTAACATTTGCTGTCTTGTGGCAAATACTTTTTTATTTCTTTAAGAGCTTGAATAACCCACAATAGTTGAGCTGTTAGCAGGAGGACCGTGGAATCTGGGTTCGATTTCCAGCGACAGCAAGAAATTTATCCGTTTTTTTTTTCAAAACGGCGAGACCGGTTTCGGGATCGAACCAGCTACCTGTTCAACAGGTACCGAGATCCCTTTTACTGCGATAAAGCAGCCGGGACGTGAAGCTAACCATTCAACTCTATCTTCATTGTCGATATTTAGAATATGTGGAACTCAACCTCCACTCCTCCATATGCTTCACGGCGTGGTTTTTAATTAGGCGTACGGATAGATGTTTCCTTTCGTAGTCCTCCCCTCTTCTACCCACTTGTTCACAGCAGGTGTAGGGGGATTTTGTGATTTCATTTGATCACACTCAGACACACACCACAGTAGGTAGGACTCCTCTGGACGAGGGATCGGCCCGTCGCAGAGACCTCTACCTGACAACACAAACACTGTACGAGACAAAAAAATCCATGTCCCCGGTGGGATTCGAACCCACGATCCCAGCAAGCGCTCGGCCGCAGACCTACGCCTTAGACCGCGCGGCCACTGGGACCGGCACGGACAGCTGCCATGTCGCCTAATGTCGTCGGGCACTCTCTAATCGTGTAAACCGCTTCGTACTCAGTTTTCGTGCGCAGCAGTAAACCAATCTCGCCTTATCTCTCTCATACTGTAAACAAATTCTCAGGATGTGCAAACTTCCCATCCATCCTCAAGTGTGAGCGGGCTCGCGGCGACTTGACGGCCCCCCCGCTGACGCGAGTTTCAAAATACAAGTATCCCTTACTTACCGTTGGGCTGGGCCGCGCAGTAACCTAGCAGCAAACAATGGTTTCGTGCAACAGTGATGCAAGGGTTGTGGTGGACAAAGTCGCACTGGGAGAAATTCCTGTCCCACGTCTTGACTTTTTCCTGTCAGTATTTTTTTTTAAAATATCAGAAAAGCGCATTACCAAATCTTTGTTTGTTATTATTTATTTATATTAAATTATGAATGTTAAACAACGTTCTCATTATCTCACATAATATAGCTTCGAAAAGCAGAATTTTTAGTGATTAATAATTTGAAAAGGATCAGAAAGGAAGCGCTCGTGGCCTAATGTAAAGTACATATCGTCATTTTGCAGATTTTGCAGAAAATAACGAAAACTTCCGATAGCAGGCAGGTTTTAGGGCCGAAATTCAACCCTGTACTTTCCAAACAAGAAACAAGACAGCTAGACATTCGACCACGTAATCAAGACACGTTAACCCTTTAAAGACGAAGCGTATCTGTTTTGTGTAAGGACTCAGCGCGTACCGCGCTCTGAACACTCTCCACTTCGGTTATAAAAACCAGTCTCTTAATGTTTTACAAGGCAAAAGTTGCTGTTTGTTCTGAGATCCGTGCAAAACACATAAACGCAATGTGGGCACCACGTAGAATTTTTTAACCTTTTAAAGACGAAGCGGATCTGTTTTATATAAGGACTCAGTGCGTATCGCGCTGTAAACACTCTCCACTTCGGTTATAAAAACCAGTCTCTTAATGTTTTATAAGGCAAAAGTTGCTGTTTGTTCTGAGATCCGTACAAAACACATAAACGCAATGTGGGCACCACGTAGAATTTTTTAATGTTAAACCTGGTGGTACGTAAAGTTACCGCTAGGCTTTAAAGGTTAATGTGTTCCGGATCTTCTGGATCACAAATATAAGGATCAAAGTATGTTGGTGTGATAATTCTCTGATGTAACGGAAATACATCTGAGTACCAGAATGCCGAATAATGGACCTATGCCTGTCTTGCTCTGAGGCTAGCCTGTCAAGAGGTAAGGTGATAATGTTGGCTGGGGAGTAGCTACTTGCATGCAGATGTCTGACCGCTGACCTACACAGCAATAAAACTGAAATCTGACGCGATAAAATCCTCTGTCTGATTTCTAAACATTGATAAGACCCTGAGAACTAAATTGCGACTAACTCGCTGGAGGGACTGGGCATACATCCACTTATTCTTACTAAAATTAATGCAATGCCCTGAACTCACGTACATTCCTATGTGACAAACGGAGACCTATCATTCTCAGCTTGTGTTTATAGCCTACTCTGTGCGAATTAGCCTCACATTGCCTGTGGTGTGGGCAACTTGCAAAATCTTCGAAGAACTCAAGCAGTATTAGCCGAAGGTTAACTTAAAGAAATTTCAAAATTCTAAACAATAATTTCAAAAATAACCACAGATTATTGTATTTCTTATTATTGCTTATTTTCATATGACGTCAGTACACCACACAACGTTTAACAGTGACCGAATTACTTGCAATTGGCGCTGGGGCGAAGAGGCAAGCTGGTGAGAGGGGAAGCACTGCGCGCGCATCGCCTTTACTCTCCATTCCATGAATGTCCACAGTCACTGAAGCTATGAATACACTCCCCACAGAGTAAATGTTTTTAAAAAAGGTATAACTTTGCCTGGCCGTTCCGAGGTGTTCCTAGCAGTGGCCACGCCGTGCCGACTGCAGCTATGTACAGTGTTAGGGGGCTCAACTGGCAAGATATCTGGTTGCTGCTGTAGTACATAACGTCGCGTTATGGGGTAGACCCTACTTGCGGATTCATAAATTGAATGGCTGTGCAAGGAAATTATCGCGGCTTGCTTCGAATTTGGAAGAAATGGGAAAAACCACGAAAATATTCAATTTAAAAATGCACGCCAGAATTCATTTCAGAAGTGTTATGCTTTAAACCAACGCCTTAATTCCAGTGCCTAAAGAAAAATTTGTCCGTCTGCTTAATTAAGTACCAGACAATGAAAGCGTGCGGCGAAGTGGAGGTGAATGGTCAGCTTAAAGTTCCAGCTGCTTTAACTCTGGGAAAGGAGACACTGATACATATAAACAAAAGATTGGGTGGGTCCCAGTTGTGGCTTGTAACTTTTCGAGATCAAATAAACAGCTATATAAACTTACATTTATAAACAAAGAGGAGTAATTGTGTGTATTGGATTAAAGTGGCTTAGTACGGGTTCGATGGTGTGCTCTTGTGAAAATGGCTATCAACATTCGGGTTCCATAAAAGGCGGTGAATTTATTGACCATTCGAGCGCACGTTAGCTGCTCGAGAAGGAGTTTTCCAATCTCCCTTCCACCATTTAATCCGGTTCCTTTCAGCAAAACTATAAATCACAGACATTCATAACCAGTTACTATAGCAACCCCGCTGCTCTCCGTGTGGAAACCAATGTTGGCATTTACAGTGGTAAATTTCTGCAGTGAATTTACCTTTGGAACACAGAACCCTGTGGCGCTAAATTGTAATATGGGACCACACCCCGTTATTCTACAGGGTGTACCTTCACAGGATGCACCGTGTATATCTGAGGTTTACTTTTCACATAAAGATGATTCTAGCTAATTACGGACGCCAGATTTATAGCATGCAGCCCGCAGTTTTCGGTACGTTGATCATCCTATACTTGATAGCACTGTACCTTGCTTTTTCGCTTTATTTCCTCGTCAGCTTCTTTCTTTCACTTACGTTCCTTCCCTGTCTCTTTCTTTTATTACGTACAAGTTTGTCTTAAGTACATAAAATTATGTACAACTGCACAAAGAGTAAAACATATATATCAAATATTACGGGGTCCAGTAAAACAGAATACATTCGAACCCGGTTATAACAACATCGGTTTATGCGACACCTCGCCTATAGCGTCAGATATCCTGTGGCACCAATTAATTCCCCACTGTTAACCATAACATTATACTCCTCGGTTATAACAACACTCGCTTATAACGACACAAAATATTCTGTCCATTTCATGACGTTATAACCGAGTTCGACTGTATTTAAATGAATTACTTATATCAAATCAAATTTTAGCCGTATATAAATAATTTTTTTAATATTTATACCGGAGGCGTGGAAGAACGTGTTGCCACACAAGGGCAGTTTTCTGATTGAGTGTTTGAAAAACTGAATGTAAGTTAAGGCAGGGTATTTATAGCCCATTTTATTGTACTGGTAGCATCGTGATACTTTATTCGATTTTCGATTGTGCACCTTGATAGTTGCATATTGAGTACTAACAAATTACTTTTCAGTTCTATTATTCTAATTTACATAAAACTAATTTCCGCATATTATGTATGAAGACAATATAGACCTGTGCGTGTTAGACTAGAAGCGTCTATTTAGGTAACCCTGTATAAAATAACCCGTAGTTATTTATGGGCGTAAAGCGTTTGATCTTATTCTTTAATGAATGTTTAACCGTGCACAATAAACGCGGAGCAAGGTTTATCTTCATCGAGTGACACAGTGACGGTGTCTGATTAACGTATTTACTCAACATACGAAATATTTTTACATTTATTTTATATGTGATACGTAATAGAACGTATCGGAGAGAGAAGGGGTGCATACGGAGATTTTGTGAACAGACCTAAAGGAAGGAGACCACTTGTAAGACCTAGGCATAGATGGGAGATAATATTAAAATAGATATTCAAGAAATGGTGTGGGGCATGGACTGGATTGATCTGGCTCAGGATAGGGACAGGTGGCGAGCTCTTGTGAATGCGGTAATGAACCTTCGACTTCCATAAAAAGTGGGAAATTTCTTGACTAGCTGAGGAACTGTTAGCTTCTCAGGAACGACTCTGCTAATGGAGTTAGACGTGTAATAGAATATTTTAGTAAATTCGACGCTACAAAAAATTGAAGTATTTATATTTATATATGGGATATATTCTTATGGCCTTTGTTGATTTTATTGGAATTAGAGGCATGTAAGGTCTTATGTTATTTCCGGTGGTATTTAGAGTACTTCACTGAAGATGGCTTATAAGGCCGAAACATGTGGGATTTAAGAAATCGATTTGTTTTTTATCTAACACTGTGTACTTGTTATCTTGTCTGAAGGGGAAAAACACAGCCTGGGCGTGCTGTGGGGAACAGATGCATCTAGGAGACATAAATTGACAGGATACTGGAGAAAAACACATAAGATTTAATGCCTAAACGTTGTCAATAACAAATTTTATTAAAATCTTTTCATTTGTGAAGCTCTTCAAATTCTGACATACGTGCATACCCAATATGGCGTTCTGCGCTGCTTTAGAACAAACTTAACTACTAGGAGAGTTTTAAAATTCCATTTGCGGCTAACTTCAGATCGTGTAGCCTGCGAGTGTACCAGCCCTAACATGCAAATAGGGTATAAATCAGTGTGATTTGTGTCCCTGGTACCTCTCTTCCTGATGAAAGGTCTACCTGAACAATCTTTAAAAACCGGTTATCTCCGAAACTAAAACAAACTTGCTGCTCCGACACGACTACCGCACTAACACAGGCCGGCCAACAGTCAGCTCATTCCACTAAATTCACCACAGTTTTTTGTGTAATTTCCCTCCGTTCAGAACAAATGAGATCTTAAGTGACGTCATACGGAATACTGTGAACACACTAGAGGAAATGCGGTTTATATAACAGAAAAAATTTCTGACTAGCTGAGCGACTATCAGTTTCTCAAAAAAGACATCAATTTCACGTCAGAGTTGGTTGAGATTTAAGTGGCGGGAATAGAGTTTTTTTTTAATTTTTCGTTGCGATGAACATAAAGGTGGCGGTATTTTGACACGCAGCTTGATATAAATGTGTCGACGTTTCGGAGGAAATCTCTGCCGTCATATTCACTGTGAGATCTTATTTTGGAGTCACCAAATGCCTCCGAAATATCAGTACACTTTTAAGAGGCCACACGGTAACGCAGACTAAGCTGGGAGTCGATCTTTCGATCGGCTCTCTCCAGGATTGTAAACAGCGTAGAATAGTATCTTGTTACCGACGTTTCAGGACAACTTATCAGTCTCATCTGCAAGTGTCAAGAAATCCAAGAAACTTCGGTAACTTCCAATCTGTTGTGTGTAAATTCCCAGAAAAGCCCAGATCTCATTTACACGGCGGCGGAAGGCTGAAATAACGCGAATCTTTCTTTGATAGATTGAGTAAAGCTGTAACGACAAGTGTTATGAACACTGCTGTTGTTACCGTACCAGTTGAAGTGAAGTGAGGTGAAGTGAGGTTGATCGTGGTAGGGATGTGAAGGTTACATAAGTGCAGTGAAGTGGAGTGAAGGGAAGGTCGCCGTGAAACGCGAGTGCATCAGTTCATGCAGTTACGTAATTCAGTACTGTGGCTGCATCACTGTACAGTGTGCTGCATTTTTTATTAATATTAATTCATCAACTTTAGGTTAATTGTAACTGTATTGTATTGTATGTGTATTGCATTTGTAATTTATTCGTATTTTAACCCTTTAAAGACGAAGCATATCTGTTTTATATAAGGTCTCAGTGCGCACCGCGCTGTAAACACTCTCCACTTCGGTTATAAAAACCAGTCTCTTAGTGTTTTATAAGGCAAAAGTTGCTGTTTGTTCTGAGATCCATACAAAACACATAAACGCAATGTGGGCACCACGTAGAATTTTTTAATGTTAAACCTGGTGGTACGTAAAGTGACCGCTAGGCTTTAAAAGGTTAATTGTGTTTGTATTGTTATTGTATTTATTGTGTGCAGTATGTGTCCTTTATTGTTTTTGTAATTTTGTGTGTTGTGTCTTATTGTAGTACCGCTGCCACCGGTTACAAACCCATTTGCAGTCATAATAAATAATAATAATAATAATAATAATAATAATAATTTCACACATTTCTACCAAACTACACGGTGTTACATTCCACAACACTTAAATCTATTTAAATTTGGTTCGAAACTCTACATTTACCTTCGAATAGAATGTCCTATAATAAAATCAGCAGAACTGCTTCGCTGTTGCATATAATTGAAGGCGTCCATCGTTACTTCGTGTGATCTTGCCCTCAGGAGAAAGATAGAGCGGGAAGGGGTATAGGGGAAGAAGGGGGGACACTGACTAATTGAACGAAACGATTAGGACAGCTTCGAAATGCCAATTATTTAGAGCCGCATTTATAAGAAGGCCACTTGGTTGTTTCTTCAAACTGGTTTTCTGTGTGGACAACAACTCGCTGTTTTCCCACACAGAACTGAGTCTTGTCAAAGTCAGAAATGCTTCCTCCACAAAGATTTGTGCTGCCTTTTGCGAGTGCCTTGAAAATTACTGCGAAATTGTGACGTCGGCAACATAGGCTTATATAAAAAACATTAATCACCAACAAATGCACAAAGAGTTTTATCGTCAATTGTAACACACTCCTACATGTTTCGATCCTGCTGGGTCATCTTCAGTGAGAACTTTTTTGTTGCCGTTACACTAAGGTTGCACTTTATAGTTGAGTGAGAATGTGCTGTTGACTGTGTACTGCGTTGTTTTTGGAAGCGTGAACTCTCTGCGGTCCCGGCCTGCAAGCCCGGACCGCATAGAGTTCACGCCTCCAGTACACAGTCAGCAGCACATTCTCACTCAACTGTAAAGTGCAACCCTAGTGTAACGGCAACGGAAAGTTCTCCCTGAAGATGACCCAGCAGGGTCGAAACATGTAGGAGTGTGTTACGATTGATGATAAAACTCTTTGTGCATTTGTTGGTGATTAGTGTTTTTGTATAATATAGTGCACGGACATGGAACACATTAAATAGGCTTATATGTATTGGTCAGGTGCCCAAACTTGTAACTCTTGCGGGAAACAACTATACTTAAACCTATACAGCGAAATTCTTATTCAGACGCTGGTAGTTGCTAAGCCGTGCTTGTTATAAAACTCGAAGATTGATTATCTTTTTCATAACAGCCTATCTAAAGTATGTGAATACAATCCAAACTCTTCACCTCTAAATTTGCATTTTAATTCTCTTTTATCCTCCCATTTGCACACAGGCCTTCCAATTTGTGATGCCTTAATGCTTTTGGGCTAAAATTTCGTAGGCATACAAAATGTGATATTAACTTTTTTAACCACCACGCCCAATCCATATACTGAAGAATTACCCCCATGTCGGCTTTCCACGATTATTATTCATAGGTTTCGTGTATACTACGTGCGGTTTTTATCCTCTGTCCACAACCTGAGAGAGCGCCATATCGTGGTGAAACCGGACAGAATTATTTCCCATATGGTTATGTGCTTTTTAATCTCGGAATGATACTTACATATGGCTACCTGCACCCCAGGGAAAATATTCCCCGGCCTGCACTGTTCAATGAGGTCTGAAATGATGCGTCATGGTAGTACAGCAAGGGAGGGCAACAAAGGGTTGAACTTCAGAAAAAAAAACAGGTCTCTTCTTCAGTATAAAAGTAAATATACGAGCATTGCCAATCTACCTTTTCGCCAGATGCCTACAGTTGCCCCTTTGTCTGTGTGCTGAGTTGTAGGTGCGCGCTATACAGAGTGGTGCAAGAGCATTGGAATTTAGAGGAAACATGTTCAACATCGGTTGTCACGTGACTTGTGCGCCACCCGGTATAACTACCTTCTTGTATAGAATTTCATGCTTAATGAACGATAGATATCGTAAGCTTAGTTTGATAAGGGAATTTTAATTACACAGTCCGTAATCCCTCAGTCTACGTTTTTCGTTTCGCAGTCCTTCCCTCTTCTACCTACTCACAGTAGGTGTCGAGGTTGTTTATTTTCACTTGATCACACTCAGACACACACCACAGTCGGTAGGACTCCTCTGGACGAGGGATCGGCCTGTCGCAGAGACCTCTACCTGACAACACAAACACTGTACAAGAGACAAACATCCATGCCCCCGGTGGGATTCGAACCCACGATCCCAGCAAGCGTTCGGCAGCAGACCTACGCCTTAGACCGCACGGCCACTGGGATCGGCAGTCTATGTTTTTTACGCGTATTATTCTGGCACATAATTTACTGTATTTCTAGCCACTTGTCTGATAGTTAAGGGCTGGTTAACTCTGCACGTTTATATCGCCTTCACCACAAAGGGCTGGAAAGTGGGTTTTAGATCTTGTGACCAACAGAACACTGTGTGCTACTGTGATAGAATTTTGTAAAAATGTGTCTCTTTTCCTGTTTTCTATGACTAACACCAGTGTTAGGCCTTAGCATTCTAAGACTAACGGTAATAAAAGGTAAAGTTTTTCCATATATACCAAGAAAGCATAGAGAGGGAGGAGAGGTACAGTTCCACTCATTCTCAACCTCCACATTAGATGAAGGTGAGTAGTCAAACTCACGTTCCGGCCGCTTTTTCCCCGGAAAAAAAAACCGATACAGATTGAAGTGGAGGCTGGATGGACACCAGGAACGGTCTTGGTGTGTTTGGAGATGAGAAAATCTCCGAATGGGTTAGAAATCTGGGTTCTCCACCCCACAGCATAGTCTTTATACGGGCTAATCTAAGATCCGCAGTCTTTGTTTCTTTGTACATGTGAAAAGAACCGCAAGACTGTTCCTTCCTGCGCACACGTTCGAAACAACTGTGCCGCGCATGTTCACTGACGCTGTAAGTTTTTCAATCTATAACGAAGTGAATACTATATGTACAGCGCCCGTACAGCAATAAGTTTATCTTTTACTCGTTATATTTGAAATACGTTCCATAACTTATTTCCGTAGGACATAGGAACGATTCTTGCATGATAATCTTTGGAGAGGCTTTGAATGGACCACCGCTTACGGTTTTAGTTTGTTTAATTAAAGGTAAAACACTAAAAGCACCGTAGGAATGGATTTTTGGGTTCGACAGGATTAGAGGTTAAATTTTAAAACATTTTCACGTTCTATGTTTCTTAAAAATTGTGTTTACTTTTACCTTATTTACATTATGAGGTAATTTACATCGTTGGCAGATATATGAATATTTAAATATTCATAGACGTTGGGATAAATTTATTTAACTTACCTTGTAAAACAAAAATTTTGATTTCTACGACCAACAGTTGTAACTAAGGAGACTTGAATTTCTAATGGCGGTAATTTGAATATGTGACGTCATGTAGTTTTGTAAGTAGGTACCAACGTTTAGAAGGGATATATTAGCTCCATACTCAGTTTAGAAGATAAAATTTGAAGCAGGATATAAGTCACGAAAGTAAGTTACCAAATTACATGATATCTTATGCCACAGTGTACTCAAATTTAAACAACACTTCAATCGTTGCTACGACTTCCAGCAAAGGAAAAGTTTGTTTTCAGAAGCTTACGTTACGAATTACGTCTAATTTAATATTAACTTAGTCCATTTTATGTTATTTTATTTTCACCCTCAGTCTCACGGCACATTTCTAATTTTTACATTTGAAATGGATCAAGTTTGCCTTAAGAGGCTGTCTACGACAATTTGCACCAGAACTTAAATTCCAAACTTAACGTTGTTTCAAACTTGAAACACAGCCTGCTATTCTTAATATTCGCCTTAACTTTACGCATAATTGTACTAACTTTTGTGGTCTGAATTCTTACCTTATTACTTCTGACAAACAGATTGGCGTCATTGTCGTTTGAAAACATCAGGGGTGGTAAAAACGTAACTCACAGCTAGTTTGTGGCCTACAGAAAGTACGGCGTAAGTATATAAGATGACTGACACTAATAGCCTAAAGATATGGTATTAAGGGGTACAGTTTTGTGTCCTGAACCGCTTTCCTTGTAATTCTTGATTTAATCATATTAGCATACAATAATGATATTAAAAAGCGAAGCTTATCAACAGGTGATGCATTAAATTTCTTCTTTATCTCATTTCCCGTAGGCTCAAACACTCATTTATCCTCCTGTCGTCGTGATGTTACTGAATATTACGCACGAGTTACCTCATTTAGAAAAAACTGATGCTTGTTCAGATACCGATTAGAGATTGGCTTATCGGTGAATGAAGCACTCCACCGGGCCCTTACGTAACAACCACCTCTTAAACCCCTCTTACTGTACGTACCGCCAGGCTTAACATTCAACAATTCTACCTTCTGCCCACACAGTGTATTTATGTGTTTTGTGTGGATCTCAGAACAAACAGCAATTATTTCCCTATACAGCATTAACTGACTGGTTTTTATAACCGAGACGGACAGTGTTTACTGCGCGGTACGGACTTTATATACCACCAGGTTTAACGTTCAAAATCCTACGTTCTGCCCACACAGTGTATTTATGTGTTTTGTGTGGATCTCAGAACAAACAGCGATTATTTCCCTATACAGCATTAACTGACTGGTTTCTATAACCGAGACGCAGTGTGTTTACTGCGCGGTACGGACTTTACACACCACCAGGTTTAACATTCACAGACTCTACGTTCTGCCCGCACAGTGTATTTATGTGTTTTGTGTGGATCTCAGAACAAACAGCGATTATTTCCCTGTACAGCATTAACTGACTGGTTTCTATAACCGAGACGGAGTGTGTTTACTGCGCGGTACGGACTTTATATACCACCAGGTTTAACATTCACAGATTCTACGTTCTGCCCGCACAGTGTATTTATGTGTTTTGTGTGGATCTCAGAACAAACAGCGATTATTTCCCTATACAGCATTAACTGACTGGTTTTTATAACCGAGACGGAGTGTGTTTACTGCGCGGTACGGACTTTATATACCGCCAGGTTTAACATTCACAAATTCTACGTTCTGCCCACACAGTGTATTTATGTGTTTTGTGTGGATCTCAGAACAAACAGCGATTATTTCCCTATACAGCATTAACTGACTGGTTTTTATAATCGAGATTGAGCATGTTTACTGCGCGGTACGGACTGAGATCGACTGTATTCTTGAAGATGTTAAAGTAAATTTTTGGAGAACTTCCAACCAAAATCCGAAGGCCCCTACCGTCTCATGGATTCGCTGAAAACGTTCAACCTGACCGATCGCTTATCCTTTTCCTCAGAGTTTGTAGGGCATTAAAGTAGGCCACGACTTAACCTTCGATGTCTCTTGTAATTATTCACTCTTCAGGGCGGATACATCGTTCAGGCGGTCACTTGTAAACCTGTCAAAAAGAAGGCCCGAGTATGATCCTAGGTCAGATCATTTTGGATATGTGGTGGAGAAAGTGGCACTGAGACAAGTTTTTATCCCAGTACTTCGGTTTTACCCTGTCGATATAATTCCTCCACTGCTCAGTACTCGCTTATTCATCTTTACTGACGCTTAGCAAGTGACAGCATCGTTAAACAACATGACTAAAGAAATTAATCTTCCGAACTTTCATAATCTAAAAACGAAAATATTTGAATCAAATAGCATTTGACAGTACAATCTGTATGTTATCGTGCAGACAAATGTCTACTAAGTACAACTTTTGAGGCCTTCGTTCTTCTTGGACGTTTCGCGGCGTAGGTAGATATTTCGTTACTGACGTCTCAGGACAACCTGTCGGTCCCACCTTCAGTGATCAGGCAAGCTTATTCTACTGCTTAACGCTTGAAAATGGAAACGATACGGTCTTATTAGAAAGCTTGACACTTGAAAAAGGAACTGATGTTTTGTCCCGAAACGTCGGTTAACAACTACAAACCTACGCGACGCAACGTCCTAGAAGAGCGAATTCCTGATCTGAACCGCGGCGGAAGCCTCAAGTGTTGCAATGTGCCATTGATTCTTATGAACATCAGCAGGTGGTGTCAATAGATATATCCCGCACCTAACATGAACATCAGCAGGTAGTGTCAATAGATGTATCCCGCACCTAACATGAACATCAACAAGTGGTGTCAATAGATGTATCCCGCACCTAACCTGAACATCAGCAGGTAGTGTCAATAGATGTATCCCGCACCTAACATGAACATCAGCAGGTAGTGTCAATAGATGTATCCCGCACCTAACATGAGCATCAGCAGGTGGTGTCAAGAGATGTATCCCGCACCTAACATGGAACTGATTTTGCCACCCCTGATGTAATTTCAAGACACCAATATCTAGAGGAAGCGTAGAGATATTTCCAGTTTTTTGTACACTTCTTATTTTCCCGACATTTTTCTTGCTCTTGCTTTTAGCTTCCTCTCCGACCATATTAGGCTGTTGTCAACGGCATTCTTTATCACCTCCATAAAAACTCGCAGTGTCGAAGCATTAGTAAGAGAAATTTAAACTTGCTTTGATGTTCTGTGGATAGTTGCCTGCGTGCCTGAAGCAGTTCATGGTGCCCGTTAAACATATCCCAGACCTTAGTCGTATCTACGCACAAACACCCATGAAATGTAACGCTGTTTGTGTCGTGCGTAGCTGTGACCAGTGTCTGACAGCGGACAAGTAGTTAAAGCCTAGTGGTTACTTTATGCACCACCAGGATTAACACTAAAACCCCCGTATTTTGCCCACACAGTGCATTTACGTGTTTCATATTATTCTCAGAATAAAGCATCATTTCTCTATACAGCATTCATATATAAGTTTTGTAATGGAAGCACAATGTGTTTTCTGTGAGGTGCAAACTGCATGTTTATCTGTAATGTAAGTGTCTGTAAGACTTTATAGGGTTATTGTGTGTTGTGTAAGTGCTATAATGACATTTTGATTTTATAAAACCGACGTCAGCTTCGAGTAACTGAACAGTCCGTGTTTTATTCCTGACAGGGAATTTGAGATATTATTAAAGAGGATTATAATGGGGACCATGATTTCGAATTCTGGTTACAACGTGGGTGACTGCCCTCCTTTGTCTTTGCCCTGTGGTCACTGGATCGCATCTTCAACCACAAGATACCCGTCCATATTCTGTTTACAAAATTTGTACCTTTATCCATCCATGCATTCATTCATTCATTCATTCTGTCATTAATTAATTAATTAATTCATTTGTGGTTTGTATAAAGAGGCTATTAGTAACTTGCCCATCCCAGTGGCCGCGCTGTCTAAGGCGCGGGTCTGCGCCTACTCGCTTGATGGGATTGCGGGTTCGAATCCCACCGGGGGGCATGGATATTTGTCTGCTGTGAGTGTTGTGTGTTGTCAGGTAGAAGTCTCTGCGTCGGGCCGATCCCTCGTCCAGAGGAGTCGTACCGAGAGTGTTGTGTCTGTGATCACGAATAATAAAGAAGGGTTACACTTACTGGTAATAGAACGCTTTAAAGCACAGTTGTTACTATTTATTCTTCACCACCAGCATTTGCGTTTTGAATTTGTCCTACACATTGTGTTTAGGCGGCTTATTAAAAAACGTTGTATGGTTCTCAGGATAAACAGAAATTTTATCCTTAACCCTTTAAAGCCCAGTGGTTACTTTATGTACCGCCAGGTTTAACATTCACAAATTCTACGTTCTGCCCACACTGTGTATTTATGTGTTTTGTGTGGATCTCAGAACAAACAGCGATTATTTCCCTATACAGCATTAACTGGCTGGTTTTTATAACCGAGACTGAGTGTGTTTACTGCACGGTACGGACTTTATATACCAACAGGTTTAATATTCACAAATTCTACGTTCTGCCCACACAGTGTATTTATGTGTTTTGTGTGGATCTCAGAACAAACAGCGATTATTTCCCTATACAGCATTAACTGACTGGTTTTTATAACCGAGACGGAGTGTGTTTACTGCGCGGTACGGACTTTATATACCAACAGGTTTAATATTCACAAATTCTACGTTCTGCCCGCACAGTGTATTTATGTGTTTTGTGTGGATCTCAGAACAAACAGCAATTATTTCCCTATACAGTATTAACTGACTGGTTTTTATAACCGAGACGGAGTGTGTTCACTGCGCGGTACGGACTTTATGTACCGCCAGGTTTAACATTCACAAATTCTACGTTCTGCCCACACAGTGTATTTATGTGTTTTGTGTGGATCTCAGAACAAACAGCAATTATTTCCCTATACAGCATTAACTGACTGGTTTTTATAACCGAGACGGAGTGTGTTTACTGCGCGGTGCGGACTGAGTCTTTAAACAAAGAAAATTGTTTTGTCCTTAAAGTGTTAAACGGATTTTCACGAAAGTAGTTTATAATGGAAAAGAAGAATTCGCCTTTGTGGCATGAAGTGTTGTTTTTAAATATTATATAGACGAATTTCACGCCCCAAATAAGTAACTAACGCCAAATGATGCAACGTCTAAGTTATGTTTCTAGTCTAGCTCCCTTCGAGTCCACAAAACAACAAAACGCCTGTACGTATAATGACACTTTTACAATGATAGTTCGTGTAAGTGCTGATAAATAATATTTTGAATGTGTGGAAATGCAATTCTGCCAGACAGTGCTACATCGCGTGAAGTATTTCACGATTTTTCAGTTAAATGGGATATATAAGTAGTAACTCTTTCTGCGTGTCACTTCCGTACTGTTGGTGTCTGTCCAGAGCCGGAGAGACTGTTACCCTGTGAGGGCGGTGGTGGATTTGTGGCGCGACTAACGATGACTTGACACTGGTTGCACTGTTTCCTGGGATAGGGCAAGATGTAATTGATGATATGGAAATATATAAGTCTGGCGAAGTATCGTGTGTCATGGATGTATTGCACGTACGTAACAGCGACAGGTTTTGTTTTAGTGTCGTACTGAGGGGTAAGATTTTGGGGTGCTTCCCAAGAACAATACGAAGGCAACAATTTTAACCTCGAAACAGGGCGCAATGGTCTAAACATTTTATAAGAAGGATATGAAATTAAGTTCGAAATTAATGGCCCTGTCTCCCGAGATTTATAAGATTGTGTGCATTTATTTATATCTATTTATTTATTTATTTATGTAACATATATGGTTTATCTAAAGACGATTTGGATAGCTCAGAGTGCTTAGTGTCGGTTGTATTATGAACATTATAGTGAATAGGAAGGAACATGGAAGGAAATGGTAGTGACCAATTATGCGAACGTTTCCCTGGAGGTACTGAGGACAACCACGACACACGTTAATCAGAATCGGACCGAAGTTCGCATCTCGGGCTTCATGAATTCAAACCAGAAGCTCCAACGGAACTGGAGTGTTTGATATCGGTCTGCTGGTGGTATTGAAGGTTCACACGAAAGCCGCTTGTCAGAACAAGAGAGGATTCCAGTGACACTGGACACAGGATTTACCTATGGAGGAATATAGATGCGTAAGATGCTGAAGATATAAAAAATGTGTTTAATTAACCTTTTAAAGCCTAGCGGTAACTTTACGTACCACCAGGTTTAACATTAAAAAAATTCTACGTGGTGCCCACATTGCGTTTATGTGTTTTGTACGGATCTCAGAACAAACAGCAACTTTTGCCTTATAAAACATTAAGAGACTGATTTTTATAACCGAAGTGGAGAGTGTTTACAGCGCGGTACGCACTGAGTCCTTATATAAAACAGATAAGCTTCGTCTTTAACCTTTTAAAGCCTAGCGGTAACTTTAC